>JADNSB010000010.1:0-288040 GCA_019695575.1 Angomonas ambiguus | reverse complement strand
TTCAAAACCGCGACCGGGGGGGATGGAGGACTGCTGTCCCACAGGCTTCGGGTCGGCGGCGGGTTCTTCATTGAGGGGTTCGTGACTGTCGTCGCGCTCGTTGTTGGTGCCGTGAAGTGGCTCACGCTGAGAGGAATGGTCTGCAGACATGTATACTCAGCGAAAAGGGTTGGGGAGAGAGGGTGAGTGATACAAAAAGAAAAAGAAATAAATAAAAGAAAAAGAGAATTATATGTGTTCTTGAGAAAGGTGAGGGAAAAAGAGAAGAAGGTTAGAAACGTGGGTAGGTTTTAGAAAAAAGTCTAACAAAAGTTTAAGCTTCAGGGTTATATTTTTACTGTGCATTTTTTTTCTTTTCTTTTCCGTGAAATCAAAAAGTTACTGTATGATAATGGTAGGTAACGTGTATAGGAAGCGTAGGAAAGATGACAGGATTAGCTTATTTCATATTTTCCTTCAGTGTCAATAGACGCCTTTTCGTTTCGCTTCTTCTACGTACCTTTATATGTATATATATATATTATAGTTTGAAAATTTCTAGTGTCTCGAGAGCCTAAACTTATAGCTGGTAGAAGGGGTCGCGGTTTGATAAGGTGGCGGCGTCGAGCACCGTTGCAACACTTTTAAGAGGCCGTTTTCTGCTAAGTAAAATTCTTTCTCAGTGTCCAGCGCATTGTATCGACCGGCGAAGTGAACCTGTACGACTCCCGCAAAGAGCAGTAGTGCCTCGAAAAGCGACTGTTCCCCGTCGTGAGTAGGGTAGACCGTATCGCGGAAACCGACGTGAAAGTAAGGGATCGTGGTGCTGCCCACGTGCAGTCGTAGATCTCTCTGGAGTAGTACCGCCTGAGATCCAAAAACCACCGCGCCGTACAGTCCAGGAACGGAGACGCGGAGGAGATGAAGAAGGATGTGGGCGTCGCAGGGGAGGTCGTTGTTCCACACGTGCAGCTCCCCTCCTCCGGGGTTATACCCACTCAGAGAGCTGTCTTCACTAAACGTCTGTAGACGACGTAACACGTATTGTTGTATCGTCGCCCGTCTTTCAGGCTGAAGTTCCAACAGGGGAAAGCTGTTCCCCACACTGAGACGTCCCTCAAGTGCAAGTCGTTGGTCAATCACCATCCCTACTTCGTGTGCTCTCGGCATCCCCGAGGTTCGCAACCGCTCCCTCTCTTGTTTTAATATCATTTCCTTAGTCATGACGATAGGGGCGGCGGGTTGGAGGGAGGGAGGGGCGCCCCACCGAGTGACAGGGGCCGCGGGTGCTGGAGAGGGGGCCGCGTCCTGTACCACCTCTGACAGCGAGAAGCGGCAGTCAAAAGCAGAGAAGCCTTCCCGAAGGAATTGCGTGTTGCACTCTTTTACATCCCGGAGAAGTGCGCGACACTGTTCACTGACCCACTCGCGAGTAAGACCGACTCCTAGAGAGGGATTGGTGATGAAGAGTTCTGTAAAGGCGGCCTCGGTGGTGCTGGAAGGGCTGCCGGTGCCCTCTTCCTCCAGTCGTCGCTTCGTGTACTTCACCCTCACGCGCCGGTGGTCGGCAATACCGTTCGTGTGGTTATAGAAGGACGGGGAGGGGTGAGTCGTACTGCCATAGGACTGTCTGGCGTTGGCGAGGAAGGCGTCTAGGTCCTCTTTAGCGGAGAGGCAGGCGGGGGCATCGACCGCCCGCCGAGACGGGCGCTCGGCCACGTTGGTGGTTTTCTTTTCGGTGGAGAGTGGTTCCCCACGGTCGGGTCGGTCCACCTCTTTAGGGGTAGGACCGCCGCCAAATAAACCAGTAGGCAGTCCCCAGCCGCTGGGGGCCAGTGAGTGCCGTCCGCTACGGGAGGACTGTGCTGCTGCTGCCTCCTCCTCCTTCTTCTTGAGGACAGTAAAGTAATCCTGCACCGACTGGTTCAACCTGGGGTCTCTCACGATGGCTTTTTCCCGGTAGAGGAGGTAGTCTAGTTCTAATACGTCCAAAAGAAAAAGCAACACGAGTCCACCTACCGCCCCCCATCCACAGAGTCCCCGGAGGTAGTCCCTCGCCCCTTTCGTGAACACCGCAATCTCCACTCCATCCACCCATGCATAACGCACCGGCGGAGGGTGGAAGAGCCACTGGTCGATCCATACTAGTACATAGAGCACGGAAGATACAAGCGCTAACGTCTTTACCTGCTGTACGCGCCGACGGTGTGCTTCTACACGGGTTAGCATATATATATTTATATATATATATATGTTTACTTGTTTCAACAACTTATTAATATAACGTGAATGAAACGAGGTCTCTCTAATATGTCTAATAATAAATATATTTAAAACAGTTTACTCTTTGAAAATTGCTTTATATTTATATATGAAGAAAAATAATAATAATTAATTCGTGAACCGTGTATAAAAACACTTTTGACTCCTTTTCACAAGTCATAAAGAGAAAAAGAAAGTATTAATGTGTAGAGTCAACAGCAACAACGACTAACAACATCTGTCTTACGTAGATAAAAAGAATATCATAGTATGTTTATTTCATTGAAAATAAAAAACAAAAAGAAAAAGAATAAAGAGTAGTCTTTTTTTTTTCTTTTGCTTCTCTCGCCAAACAAACGTTTTTCTTTCCTACCTTTTCCTTCTTTTTCTTTTTTTGTATTTTCGTGCTTTAATAGTGAAATATTCTTTTCCTTTTTTTTCTGTTTAATCCTTACGAAGAGGAAAGACTTCGTTCTCTACGCCGTCCTTGGAGATGATGTAGAACACCACCGAGTCCCCTGTAAAGATGTCTCTCTCCGCTGCCCCAGTAAAGGCGTTCTTTAGCATTGCCACCGTCTCCTCCTTGGACATACTCTCCGGCGCCTGCCCTTGCATGTGTTCCTTACGTAGAAGGCAGTCCATCAACGGCTCCACAAAGCTGGCGGAACTACCACGCGTACCGTACGTGAACGGCTCCGTGGACCCTACGGCGTCATAACTGTAACACACTCCCTTTCCCGCATTATCGAGCCCCACTATCATGTTGAAGGTATAGTAGGGGAAGAAGCGACGTTGGTAAAGCAGACTGGAGAGCAGTTGAGCGATGGCGGGGGTGGAGGGGGTCTTGCCACCGTTGTTATACTTGTACCACTTGATACGGTATTGAAGTACCTGCTGGAGCTGAAGGCGGTCCGCCTGCATACCGTTACTCGCGAGAAAAGTCTTGTCGGTGAGTTGGAACACCTTACTCCGGTCGTCACGGGTGTGGATGCAAAAGTCTCCATTCAGACGAGTGTCACATGCAAGCACAACAAAGTCTTTCCCGGCAATGGCGGCGGTGGTACCACCATTGTCAGTGTAGGGACTCCAGTTCACCTCTTTGGCGCCCTTCCGTGGGAGGGTGAGGACGGAGCTCGCTAGTTTCTTGGGGTAGTAGTTTTGACCATACTCGGCGTGATCTTCGATCATTTTTTTTTTTTAGGAAATTCTGAGCAAAGAATATTTAACAGAAATATATATATATATATATATATACTATAGTATGTATATCTTTGTTTTTCTTATTACTATATATATGAACTGATGGAATAGAAATGTAAAATGAAAATCGAGAGAGAAAAAAAAAAAAGAGTTTCTATTCGGGGGAGTATCGTAGGGCCTCTCATAAGGATAATAACAACACTATTACTACTAATAATAACAATAAATAATAATAACACTTTATACCAGTTTATTTAAGGTGTGTGTGTATCTGTGTGTGTGTGCAGTAAGAAAAAAGTGAGGCAAGGGGGGGAACTATTACGATAAATCTAGTTGCCCATTCCCCTCCCTACGGTTCACCTCCTTCAGTTCCATCTCCTTCGACTCTACGCGGAATCGGTAGTGACGACGAGCGGCATCACAGGCGGGGCAGGTGTCCCCTCGGGCGAGAATACGGCGCCACATTTGATACAGCTCCACCCCTAACAGAGAGAGAAAAGCGGCGCACATGGTGAGCCACATGCGAAGGTTTTGACTTCCTTCTCTATAACCGTAGTCTCTTGTATTGAATATCTCCCAAGCTCTTTCTCGCGGGCGACGACTCTTTGGAAGGCGTACTCGTAAGATCCAGGACCGTCTAAACATATGTATATAAATAAATATAAATATAAATATAAATATTTGATCCCTCCCTTTATTATGTTATTTTCCTTTTTTATACTAGACTTTTACGGGATTAAACAAACAAACAAAGAAAAAGAGGTAAAGTGATTCGTGATTTGGATTTTTTCAGATGAACTACTAACCACTACAAAAGTAAATAACCAACACCACCGAAAGTGATCCAACAATAAAAGTAGTCGTTACGCAGTCCCTCATTCTTTTTTTTCTTTTCCTTCTCTTTTCTCTCTTCTTCTCTTGCCAGTATTTGTTTACTTGGGGTTATAAAACGGTAAAGACTCTGTGAAGAGTGTATTCAGTCTCGTATCCGTTAGCATGCGATCACACGCGCGTTTGACAGCGCCGTGTGTGTCCTCCTTCTCAAACACCATCAATGTTCTCTCTTCGAACATCATGGGCGTGAACAGCGGACTACCATGCTGGTGACGCTGCTGCCCCCCTACCCCCCCTTTAACCCGTTGGTTCACCTGCAGCAACGGTTGAGAGGGCTTCTTGGGATTAAAGAAAAGGATACTCTCGAGAGGGTCTTGGTCTTTTTTTCCTTGGTTGATGACGACCACTTCTGTGATGAACTGATGCGGCTGGAGGGGCAGCGAGGGGTGCGCGTGTGCCATTACCTCCGCCTGCCAGTCAACTTTCTCCAGGGCAGACTTTTGCGACTGGTCAAGGGAGGTCATAAAGGCGGTGTGATAGATATCGCGGGTACGGAGGCGGTGGAGGAGCGCACGGGCCGGCTGCAGCGATGCCTCCGAGCTCGCTTCAATCGACTCTAGTATCCAATCGCCCAACTTTAGAAATAGTTGGTCATCCTGCGCACACTCGGTGAGGGTGTGGCCGCTAATACGATAATAGGGCATAGCGAGCTGAAAAATATCCCCAATCATGTGACCAATCGCCTTGGTGACTTGATGCTGATACACATTTTTATGCAACTTGGCACGAAGGGTGAAGATCTCTCGAAGGGAGAGGGCTAGTTTCTGTTCAAAGGCCATCTGCCACTGTCCTTCATGACAGACCAGTCGGGCGGAGTGAAACAGTCGATTGACGCGTACATCCACCGTTGGTTTCCCAAAACAACTCATACTGTCTCGAATAAAATAATCAAGTCGGTCCACATCGACTCCATTTCGTTTATTACTGATGATCTCGCCATAAGTGATGTGTGGGGCCGCCATCCCTCGCATGAGCCCCACCACCACATCCGCCTGAGACTGCGGGATCAACTCACTCAGCAGTCGACGGGCGATGCGCTCTGACATTTCTTCATGCTCAAAGGATATCCCACACCGACGGGAGACTACATCCTCGAATAGGTGAGAAAATGGACCATGGCCCACATCATGGAGTAGTCCGGCCAGCATAGCCAGCTGTATATCCTCCTCGCCTATCCCTAGGTCTGGCTGATGCTGCTGAAAGTTTTGTAGTAGGGTGCGGGCCATGTGAGCGACACCGATACTGTGCTCGAAGCGGGTGTGCACAGCGCCAGGATAGAGAAAGGAGCTGGCACCCAGTTGGTGAAGACTACGAAGGCGCTGGAAGGCGGGGGTGTCGATGGCGGCTACTACGAGGGGAGGAAGCGAAATGTGCTCATAGATGCGATCGAGGATAGTGATGTTTTTGCTTCTATTCTTTCGAAACATATTTGTGTTGACACTCACTCAGATTCTTTTTTTTTTTTATGTTTACTTGTCTTTCTATGTTTATTTTTTTTCTTATCTATGAGTAGAGTTAAAACGCGGTAAGGCGCGAATAATAAATCTATAGTTCCTTTTTATTTTTTCTCCCCCTTTTCTGTACTTTACGGGGAGTTTAACAAACTTTTTCTTTTCTTTTTTCTTGGTGTAGAGTAAAAAAGGGGAAAGAGAATATATCGAAAAATTCCTTTTACACATGTGTAAAGATAATTGTGTGTGTCGTCGTCGTCACCCACAGCACACAGTTTTTTTTTTTGTTTAAATTCTTAATTTTGATTTATTCCCATGATATTTCCCCAAACACTCAACGAAAAATGAGTGTTTTTTTTTTATTATTATTTTCAATTATTAACAATTATAGAAGAAGAAGAGGTAGCTTACTCTGACCTAAATAACACGTTTCTATTATTGATATTTGTCTCTAAGCAGTTTCTCCTCGTTTTCTTTTTATATTTTTGTGCTCTTGTTAGGCCGCGAAGGTACAATTTTTTTTTTTCAGAGTCAATTTGCGAAAAAAAAAAAACAGCAACAACAACAACAATACACACCTAAACGAATAACAATAGTAGCACTGAGAAAAATGGTTCCAGTTAGGCACTATAAAGGCTAACTAAAGAGTGAATCTGAAAAACAACTACAACATCAAAAAGAATTGTAAGGGGAAAAAAAATAAAATACAACTAATATTTACAAGAGTAAACAAGAAAATAAGAAAAAATTAGTATTTATATAGAGAGCACTTTTTTTTCTCCCTCTTTTTTTTTATAGCTTTTAGATCGCTTCCCAATTTTTCTTTCTTGGAAGAAAAATGTGTAAAAAAAAAAAGGAAATAGTGTGTCTGGGGAGAAGTTGACGTACTCTATAGAGATAGAGGGTGAGAACCTACTGGATATGGCGCCAAAGATATTAGTTTCAGAGTCTATTTTTGGGCTGTGTGTTTTGTTATTCTCTTTTTTTTTGTTATTACTAACTTATTTTCTCTTTTCACACACACTCTCTCTCTCTCCCTCTTTCAGTAGAGTCGTTTTTTTTTCTTTCTTATGCCTTTTTACGCGCGGCAATACTGAGGCCGACCACCGTAAAGACACGGAATATCAGCCAAAGAATGGCAAGGGAGATCCACATATACACGGTGAGAGATTGAGGATCATTGTTAAATCCCATAAGGGTCAGTTGCTGGTCACCGTTCTTTACTTGATTCAAACAGTACTTCTCACCGTAGCGGCCAACGTCGCAGGAGATGTGATCCAGTCGGCTGAATTCGTTACGCGCGACTAGGATAAACCCATGACGCATGTAGGAAGGTTTCTCGACCCAGTACCAGTACGGACGCAGACGGTCGGTACTGGCGAAGAGACCACCGGCAAGGGCAAGAGGAAGCATAATGAGAGGCACAATGGCGGAGGCCACCACCAAGGACGGTAGTAAGGAGGAAAGCATGAAGCCAAAACTCTGAGAGACCTCTGAAACGAGCGCAATGACACCGAAATAGTAGAAGAAGGCACCTGAGGAGGTGTAAAGACCCACCATAAAGTACAGAATTAGACATTCCACCACAATAAAGAAGATCTTCATTGGAAACTCTGCAAGACTTCGCGCCAGAAGGTACATGCCAGGAGAGTAGCAGGCAGCTTGTTGTTCACGTGTAAATACGGCACGAATATTGTAGAAGGCGTTAATCATAATGAAGCAAGGACCCATGGCACGATTCATAACTGTCATGAAAAGCATACCCTGACGATCTTGAACACCGAGCACGTCATCCTTAATGTTGACGAAAATGAGACCCACCACAATGGAGTAGAATAAAGCTTGCATGGCATGAGAAAACAGATAAAGTTTGTCTCGCATCATCTCAATAGTAGATCGCTTGAACAGTTCAATAAACTGAATCACAGGGGAACTGCCGAACTTGGAGATGTAAGCGTCGAGGTACTGCGCGGTGGGGGAGTCGGCCTTGCTGGGGGCAGGGCGAATGGCGGCGGTGTGCGGCGTGCGACGACCCGCCTTCTTCAAAAATACTCTCCAGCGCTTGATCAGAACCTTGGAGGTCACGTAGTCTTGCATCAACGTCATGAAGTAGTCCGATGGGGTGTACGTGTCGGGGCACTGGAAGCCGATTTCAGTAAAGTAGTCGACAGCGTTGTCCATGGTGCCGTGGTAGACGGTTCGGCCCTGCGTCATGAGCATAATGTCGTCAAAGTAGGACAGCACCTCGGCAGTAGGTTGATGGATGGTGTAGATGCACGTGCGGCCCTCACGGGACACCTCACGCAGAAGGTGAATCACCTTGGCGGAGGTCACGGAATCGAGCCCCGAGGTGGGCTCGTCGCAAAGAAGGATCTTGGGGTCGCAGATCAGCTCGATGCCGATGTTACAGCGCTTACGTTCACCACCAGACAGACCAGCCTCCAGACCAGGGATACCCACCTTGGTATCTTTGCAGTGAGTGAGCCGGAGTAATTCAAGCATCTGATCGACACGCTCCTTCGTTTCCTTACTGCTGGTGCCACGACGGGTGCGGAGGGAGAACCAGAAGGAGTCCTGCGGCGTTGAGAGACTGGAGATGACATCATCCTGCGTGACGAACCCGAGGGCGCGACGGTAGTGACGTTCGTAGTCGACATCGCCGAGCTGGCAGCGGCCCGTGAACTTGAGCGTGGAGCTGGTGGCCAGGCGGTCACAGATGGCGTTGAGGAAGGTGGTCTTGCCGGCACCGGATGAACCCATGATGGCGAGACAACGGTTGGGAAGGGCGGTACCGGTGAGTCCTTTCAGTATCGGACGAGAGCCCGCCCTGTAGCAGACCTTGCGCCAGCTGAAGGGGATGGCATAGGAGCTGGAGATGCTGCCACTGCCGACAGTACCCGGGTGGAAGTCTGCGACGGACCCTTGAACTTCAAAACCGCGACCGGGGGGGATGGAGGACTGCTGTCCCACAGGCTTCGGGTCGGCGGCGGGTTCTTCATTGAGGGGTTCGTGGCTAGGATTATCCTCCAGGGGTGAAGTCTTGCTCTTGTTGTGCGACATGTTTGCTGGGGGAATGTTGAAGGGCGAGTTGGAGTGGTTGAAGTAGAACGCGTGAAAGGGGGAACGACAAAAATAAAAAGAATACTAAAACTAATAATAAATTTTCTTGTTGGGAGGGGAATAACAAAAGGGAAGATGAAGGTATCGTAATTTAACAGCAAAGGCCAGAATTAAGAGGTTCTAGTAATGAACGTGAAATAGACACAGTTTGCTGATGGAATAAAAAACAACAACAAAGAGTACCAAAATTTTTTTCTCAGTTTTTTGTTCTGATGCTAACGAACGAATTAAATGACATACTTTTTGTTATAAAAATGTAGAAAAAGTTAAAAAACATACAAGCACGAAAAAGTAAACAAGCAAAAACGTATAATTAGTACTTATAGAATAAAAGATTTTCGGTGGTCGGGAAGTTGGTTCACTGTGTTTCACGACGTGTAATGTATACGCGACAGGTGAAAACAACAACAACACAGGAACAGCGGCAAGTAAAGAAGGCTCGACTAATCGTTATAGACGATTACTTTCTTGTATATATATATGGCCTGCAATTTTTACTTAGTATAGGTACTCCGCACAGAGAACTTCCTCCTTTCCATAAGGATTCACGACTCGCAAGTGTCCCCACTCATTCAGCCCAATCGCTTTCAGTTTCGTTTCATCACGAGTAAATTTGCCTTGACTATCTGTGATGCGTTTGTGCAATTCCAATGACTTGTCCATGTAACGCTCAAACTGAGCCACCACATTCTTTCGGTCCTCCTTGTTATTGTTGGATCCAGGGGCAAGGTACTTCATGAATTCATCGCATATACTCTGCGCCAACTCCTTGGTGGACACCTTCGGGACGGTCTCGCCTTGAAAGGGGACCTTCTGTTCCTTGAAAAAGTCTTCGAGCACTTGTTGAATGCAAGTGGGCTCACGACCGTTGTCGCAGATGTTTGGTAAAGTGGCAACGTTCAGACCAATACCAATTAGGACGTACTGCAGCGCTGGGGGTTCTGTTTCCACATGTATTTCCTTGGCGTACTGCTTCTCAGGCTGACCCTCCTTGGCGTATTGCTTCTCGGGCTGACCCTCCTTGGCGTACTGCTTCTCGGGCTGACCCTCCTTCGCGTACTGCTTCTCGGGCTGGCCCTCCTTGGCGTACTGCTTCTCGGGCTGACCCTCCTTCGCGTACTGCTTCTCAGGCTGACCCTCCTTGGCGTATTGCTTCTCGGGCTGACCCTCCTTCGCGTACTGCTTCTCGGGCTGGCCCTCCTTGGCGTACTGCTTCTCGGGCTGACCCTCCTTGCGTACTGCTTCTCAGGCTGACCCTCCTTGGCGTACTGCTTCTCAGGCTGACCCTCCTTGGCGTATTGCTTCTCAGGCTGACCCTCCTTGGCGTATTGCTTCTCGGGCTGACCCTCCTTGGCGTACTGCTTCTCGGGCTGACCCTCCTTGGCGTACTGCTTCTCGGGCTGACCCTCCTTCGCGTACTGCTTCTCAGGCTGACCCTCCTTGGCGTATTGCTTCTCAGGCTGACCCTCCTTGGCGTACTGCTTCTCAGGCTGACCCTCCTTGGCGTACTGCTTCTCAGGCTGACCCTCCTTGGCGTATTGCTTCTCAGGCTGACCCTCCTTGGCGTACTGCTTCTCGGGCTGACCCTCCTTGGCGTACTGCTTCTCGGGCTGACCCTCCTTGGCGTACTGCTTCTCGGGCTGGCCCTCCTTGGCGTACTGCTTCTCGGGCTGACCCTCCTTCGCGTACTGCTTCTCGGGCTGACCCTCCTTGGCGTACTGCTTCTCGGGCTGACCCTCCTTGGCGTATTGCTTCTCAGGCTGACCCTCCTTGGCGTACTGCTTCTCGGGCTGACCCTCCTTGGCGTACTGCTTCTCGGGCTGACCCTCCTTCGCGTACTGCTTCTCAGGCTGACCCTCCTTCGCGTACTGCTTCTCAGGCTGACCCTCCTTGGCGTATTGCTTCTCGGGCTGACCCTCCTTCGCGTACTGCTTCTCGGGCTGACCCTCCTTGGCGTATTGCTTCTCGGGCTGACCCTCCTTCGCGTACTGCTTCTCGGGCTGGCCCTCTTTGGCGTACTGCTTGGGTTCGCCATCCTTGGCGTACTCATAGTTCTCCAGTTGACCCTCCCTCATGTATTTCTGTGTGAGTTTTACGGCAGTTTCCATGTCAAAAGGTTCCACCAACGCGCCTCCAATCTTCTTCCCCTTGTAAATAATATCGTTGGGCCACTTGGTCTGAAAGTAAAGATGACTCCAGTTCGTCTTGTTCGTACTTTCACTGACAGGGTCCTTACCACCCGGGAGGAGGTTGGTGAGGGTGCGGTATACCGCCTCCCTACAGACCAAGCCACAGAGGAGGGGAAGGACGGGCAGCATCACGTTGGAGAGGCCGAAGCTATCGGCGGTGGGGCGGACTGGAATGCACAGCGTGAAGTACATATTACCTTCAGGAGAGATCCACTGACGGCCGGTCGTGGCCTTTCCAGAGGTCTGCTGGTCCGCCAGTACCCCAATAAGGCCGTTTTCGGTCTGTCGACGGTGGTGCTGGGCGAGGATGATCTGCGCTTGCTCCATCGTCGTCTCTATCTTTTTATAATGGTAGATAGAGTGCGTGGGGGCGGAGGACATGGCGAGGAGGAGTGTTTTTTTGTTAATTTTCTTTTTACTTTTCCTTTTTTTTGTTCTTGGTGAGAGAGAGGGAGGGAGAGGAAATTATTACTGTTTTTCACTCAACAACAACACTGCTGAAGAAGTTTTCTTGCATGGTCATTCACAACAATAAAAAAAAGTAACAATCAAAGAAAAAAGAAGTCGTCGACACTTTCAGTGAATCCTTGTGTAGTTAAATAGTAAAAAAAAAAAAAAAGATTCCATAAACTTTGTTCTATATTATAATAGTTGTTTATACTGAAAGATGTATAGAAATTTAAGTTTCTTTATATATGTATACATATATATCCTCAATTTCTAAAAGAAGACAAAAACAACAACAGCAAAGTTAAGCTTACAAAAACTAATTAAAAAAAGTGACGGCTTATATTGTTTCTATTGCCTCTTCTTTTTTTCTGAGGATAACTAATAATATATATATATATATATATATATCCAAAAACCAGATAATGTTCTTCTTTTACCCCTTTTCTGTTTTCCTTAATATAGATTTCTGGAGTTCTGCTTCCGACGCTTCGGGGCAGCACCAAAAGTGACGGTGCTAGCGTTAGGCAATGGAGCTGCTGGGGTGAAACCACCGCCACCGCCGCCGCCGCCGCCGCCAAAGGCTCCCATCACACCACCGCCACCGCCACCACCCGGACCGCCGGCACTACCACCGGCACCCCCAAAAGCAGAAGGAGCGGCACTACCGATACCACCGAAGCCATTATTGGGTACTTGCTGCTGCTGCTGCTGAGCTGGTTGTGACATGGAGGGGGGAGCTCCACCAAAGGCCATACCACCACCACCATTATTGTTATTATTATTGTTATTGCCACCCATTCCAAAAGCGGATGTGGTATTACCGAAGGGCTGTGCGGGTGCTGTTCCTGCAGGTGGGGCACCACCGAAAGGAGAAGCGTTCTGGTTCATATTATTATTGTTATTATTATTATTGGCTCCCCCGAAAGGAGAGGCACCTGGATTATTATTATTATTATTATTATTATTATTAGTGTTATTAGTGTTATTTCCTCCAAAAGGTGGGGCACTGGGGTTATTATTAGTAGTAGCGGCTCCGAAAGGAGAGGCACCTGGATTATTATTATTATTGTTACTCCCATTGCCTTGTGGTGCAGCACCAAAGGAGAATGGTGTACCTGAAGTGGGTGCGCTATTATTATTATTATTATTGTTGTTGTTAGTGTTCCCGCCAGCGCCAAACGAAAAAGGAGAAGAGGAACTGTTCGCATTATTATTATTATTGGCGTTGTTGTTGTTGTTTCCCCCGAAGGAGGTGCCTCCTGACCCTGAAAACGGGTTAGATGAGGTATTATTATTATTATTGCTATTATTATTATTATTACCTGCGGCCATTCCAAAAGGGTTTGCAGTGGCAGTCGCGTTATTATTATTATTATTATTATTGTTATCATCATTAGGACCGTTGTTGTTATTGTTGCTACCTGAGGCGGGGGAGGCATTGTTCCCAAAGGAGAAGGCGTTTGTTGGTGATGCAGAGGAGTTGTTACCAGCCGGTGTGCTGGCCTCCTTCTTTACATCACTGTTATTATTATTATTATTGTTGTTGTTATTGTTGGCTTCTCCCGGTTTGGCGGTCGTCGAAGGAAACGGCGAGGAGGCGGAAGGACCGCTTCCAAAACTAAAAGATGGCTTCGGTGGTGCAGGGGGGTTACCGCTAGCATCGTCTCCCTTATTCTTCTCCTTCTCACTGGCCGTGGTATCGGACTGGGCGGGGGGTTTGGGCGCACCTCCGAAAAGGGAACTGCCGTTATTATTATTATTATTATTACCGCTTGCAGAAGGCGCTGTGGGGAACCCGCTCGCCGGTTTACTTGCAGAATTAGTGGCACCACTAAAAGAAGGAGCACTACCACCACCACTACCACCACGACGGAGCTGGTCTACCTGCTGCTTCAACTCCTCCAGCGCCTGGTCTTTTTGATTCAGTTTCACTTCCATCGTCTTCCACTGCTGCTGTAGGTGCTCCGTAGTGTTGGCACTCTGCTGTGCTTTAGTAAGTCCCTCCTCCAGTCGATTGAGTCGCTTCTCCAACGCCTCCAACTTCCCCTCGAGCAGTCGTTGCACCTGTTGCGGCGCGTCCTTGGCCACCGCCACCTCCCTCCCCAGCTGCTCCACCCGCTGACCCAACTCCCGTCCTTGCTTCTCTATCCTCTCCCCAAGGGTGCCTAGCTTCACTTCTATTATAGTGCACCGCTCTGTTACAGTACCGACTTGTTTGGATACGGACTGATCTACAGCGTGCTTTAACACGGTCTCATTCATGGAGACGGAGTTCTCCATCCCTTTGTAGGCACTGTTGGAGGCGGGGTCGGAGGCGAAGAATCGGGTGTGCTGAGGCATGAGGTTGTCGCTGCTATTGTCACCGAGGTACTCGGGGCTGACTCGACTCCGCTTCACCGGCGGTGGTACGTCGCGGCGGTTGGGAGGCATGCGGACATGAAGAGAGGGCTGGCCGTGATGAAGACGATAGCGGTTAGCACTACCGTTGGTGGGCAGCTGGTACCGTGCTCTGGTAGGTGTCCGGTGAAGAAGAGAGACGTCGGCACTTCGCACGCCATCCTCGGAGGGGAGGATACCACTGACGTTTCGGAGGTCTTCCTTAACCTCCTCCAACTCCTCCTTATCAATCGGTAGCGGAAACGTTTCCATATTGTCTTCCTTTTTTTCCCCTTTTAGATTTCCCTTTTTTGGATTTTGTGTGTGTATATTTATATATATGAGAAAGGAAAAAAAAAAATTCTTTTCAAATTAAAAATAGATAAAAGGGAGAGAGGGAGGGAGAAATATCAATATATTAAGATATCTAAGGATTCCTTTTTTTTTTAACAGGAGAGGACATGGTGCACTTTTTCTTTCTTATTTTTAACTGCTTTTTTTTTTAGAACTCTTACTCGAAAAAAAAAAATATTTAGTAATAATAATTTACTATTATTCTTCGTTATCCTTATTTCTTCTCCACTACAAAGTTAGGGATAAAGTCATTAATAGTGTACCGTTGCAGACAGGAAGGACACGTTAGGGAGCCATTTTTTATTTCTAACTGAGCGATAATGAAGTGCAAGAGTTTCAAATCCTCCCCATCGTCGTTGGATAAGTCAATAGAGTCTCTCTCCTCCGGAAGGCTCCCATAAGAGCTGAGGTCGACCCACCGTGAAGGAGACGTACCTGTGGAACCTCCTTCTTTATTATTATGATGATGAGCGGCGGAAGCCTCACGGAGGTCATCGTAGGCTTTCTTTAAGAAGGCGTAGTCGACGCGCGCCAACATGCGTCGAGTGAATTCGGCGTCGTAGTCGACAGGGACGGTGGTGGTGTCGGTGGCATCGATGGTGAGAGGGTACTCACTGCAAAGGATGCAGCACAGCATATTGTGAGTCAGCAGACGCATCAGAGATGGGCCTATTTTTTCTTTTTTTATTTATTTTATCCAGGAGGAAACAAACAAACAAAAAAAGATATTATTATTGGGTCAGTAGTACAAAACAACAATAGCAGTAAAAAACACAACCAGTGAGACGGAATAAATGAATCAGTAATGATAATAATAATGAACAGTATAAGTACACATAAAAAAAAAAAAAGAAGAAGCAATAGTCATGTAAGGGAATGCACGATGAGGAGAAGAAGGGGGGAAGAAGGAGAAAAAACAAACAAACATCTACAATCGTTAGGCAGGGTGAAAGCCATACCGAGGTGGTAGACCACTACCAGCAGTATTATTATTATTTTTATTACTATTATTATTATTATTATTATTAGTTGTAGTAGTAGTAGGGCGCATAGTATCCGTATCAGGTAGACTGCTAATCCAATCAAGGGCACTTCTTATTGACTTATTATTATTATTATTAGTGGTTATGTTTCGGTAAGAGGAGGAAGGTGCGGATGCGGCCTTCTCTGTCAAGCCAATACAAGGAAGAAAGTTCTTTCTATTATTATTATTATTAGGATGAGTTGTTTCTTCGCTTTCAGTGAGTGGAGCAGACGACCGTTGTTCACTCTGACGAGAGGGATTGTATAGGAGTTTATACAGACTAGTCGTGCCGTTATTATTATTATTATTATTATTGGTAATATTATTGTTATCAATAGAGTCGCGATGAACTGCGCTTGAGTTATCGTCACTGTCGATTTCTCCTTCCTCCTCCTCTTCTTCTTCCTTTTTTTTTTCGTTTGCTGGGTGATTCCGTGTATCTCCAGAGACTTTTTTTTTGTGTTTTTTATTTTCTACACTCGGTTGCGTTGGTGCTGCAGAGGCGGTGATGTTCTTTCCACTGTCCTTTTTCTTTTTTTTGGAATTGGAGTTACCCTTTTTAGCTGGACTACCACTACTACTACTACTACGACGACGAGGAGGATTACGTGGATCGTTACTGACAGAAGGGGGACTCATTCGTTCCGGTTCATCGCCACGGAAAAAGAGATGAGGAGGCACAATGTTACTACTGTGACGGCTTTTCCTCAGAGCCGCAGGTGTAGTGATCTTTCCTTTTACATCCTCTTCATCTTCGTCTTCATCCTCGTCGTAGTTGTTCACTTCAACAGTGGTGAATGGCGCTTCTTCACCTTCATCGTCAACACTCTCTCTGTTGTCTCCTCCTCCTCCACGTGGACGGCTAGCCCCAACAGTGGCAGCGGCACTAGAACCGCCCCTCCTCGCTATCGCCTTCTCAATCTCCGTTTCACTCACCGCTCCTTTCAGCGGAAGTTGCAACAGCCGACGGAATGTTTCGTTTTCACTACGAAGTTGACGAATTTCTTTCTTTACGCGCATCTTTTCCTGTTCGACGAGGTTTACTCGTTGAGTGGGTGAGGCACGGATACTTCGAGCACGTTGGGCGTAGTAGATAGTACGAAGGGACTCCTCCGCGAATCGCTGCGAGGGTGTTACACAGGCAATAAAAATGGTCTTGCCGCTTCCGTTGAGGCCGTCCATGAGAAGTTGAGTGAGAACACTACTGCGGTAGTCAATATGCTGCTCCGCGTTTTGTTTTTTCTTACCGTTGCTGTTCTTTGTATTAACTGTTGCGTTTTTCTTGGTGAGACTCGTGGAGGCGGCGGTGGACTGTTTCTGTTGCTGCGCAGACAGTTTCTCCAGTACATTGCCCAGCGCAAACAGAGACTTGTTGATGGCACGGGTTTCGCTACTCCCCTCCTTGCTGCTGATATTTCCAGTCTCCTTCAGTCTCTCACTCCCCGCAAGATCCACAAAAGTGATCTTACCATACCGTGTGACCCCTTCCGTGAGTGCTTCAGACTTGAGCTCAAAGTGGAGGGAGAAGAGTACGTGAGAGCGACTGCTGTCTGCGTTGAGAAGGTGACCACCTCTCTGCCGACTGGCCTGTCCCTCTCTTAAAATGAAGAGCAGATCGTCCACCCCTTCGCACTCCGCCAGCATGAGACCTTCTACAAAGAACTGTTTCTGTGCCGCCGACCACCGGCAGCGCAGACCCGTCTCCCCTTGCAAGAGGTCATTGATGGATTCATTGTAGAGTTCAAGATAGGAGGCACGCATGACGAGGTGTACTCCAGGATACTGCGAGCGGATTTGCTCTAGTTGATCCACGATGTAATGCACTGCTTGGTACTGCAGGCCATCCTCTGCCACTAAGGGGGGCGCGTCCGCCTCTCCCTCCTCGTCCTCCTCCGCCGGGAGCCCATGCGCCACACGATAGGCCATCACCTCCTCTTCCGTCAGAGTCCTACCGCTCATGGTGTACGTCTTACCGCTCCCCGTTTGCCCAAAGCAAAGCAGGGTGGAGGTACGACCGCGGAGGATGGCGTCGTCACAGTAGTCCTTGATGCGCAGGAACTCGAACAGTGTGGTCTGCGAGAGATTAGGACCAGCGCAGCAGTCAAACAGAAACTCCTGCACATCCACAGTGTTGCTCTTATTGTCGTGTCGGAGTTGGGAAGTAGCCGTCAGTTTAACGGGTTGTGCGACACGAATAAGGGCGTCGTTGCCTTCCTCCGGCAGCGAGCGAACGACGTCGATGATAGACACATCCCCATTTTCCTTCTCCCGCGGGAGGAGTGGTCGGGTGCGAAGAACTACGTGAATATGTCCATCCTCACTCTCTGTCATTCTTTTCTATTCCTCTATTTTTTTTTCTCTTTTCCGCGTTTAGTTTTTTATTTTTTCTCACACGCTTTTTCAATCATAAAAAAAAAAATATATTCTATATTTGATGCAGTACTCTCTAAAAGAGATTCAGATTAGCTGTTAAAAAAGAATTAAAGAGAAGAGAGGAGTAGTCGTCAAGGTGGTTAACAGTGTCTTCCTCATTTAATTTCTGTAAAAAGCAACAACACCAACAACAAAAACAAAAACATAAAAAAGAGAAATACATTCGGATGTGTGACTGAGTCAACCAAAAGTAGTATCTCCAATAAAGTGAACATCTACATATATACATGCTTGTAATTATCCTCATCGCCATTCGTTACGACGATTCACTTTCTTTCTTAACGGAAAGAGCCTTTTCTAGGGCTGCAATTCGCTGTAGTATACGGGTCTGACGAGTGTTAACCTCCTCCTCCATCTCCTCGTACACATCCTCCACCACCTTCGCTGCCCCCTCCTTGGCCACCACGAAGGTCATATCCTTCTCCAACTGGGCTGCCTTTTCTCGATTGTCTTTCCCCGTGCACTCCTCCGCGTACCGCCGCTCGTAGATCGCCAGCTCGGTGTCGATCTCGTGCTGCAGTTGACTACGAGGGGTAAGAGGCGGTTTCACCTCGGCGGCCTGCTCCTCCTCCTCCGGCGGGGGCGAGGGAACCCCTTTACTGTTGGTAGGGGCGTGAGCGGCGACAGCAGCGGTGATTTCCGCCTGGATAAAAGCTGGAAGAGGGGAAAGAAGAGTGGCCTTGTCGAGCGAGGGAATGATCAACGGCACTTCCCGTAGGAGGTGTTTCGTGCGACGCTCTGGCTCCTGTTGGGGCTCCGTGGCGACGGCGCGGTACAGCGCGTGGTGCTGCAGCATTCCCTTTTCTATAAAGTACTCTACAAAGTGCCTTCCTTCCTTCTCCCGGAGATAGATGTTTTCAGGCGGTAGGGCGGCTCGTATGGCAGCATACCTTGCCTCCTCCCCTGACAGAGGGACTGGCTTCCCCTTTTCCCCTTTCTTCTCCTTCTTTCCTTTCCCACTACCTGCTGCTGCTGGAGATGCGTTCTTCTCTGCCGCGCTATCAGCGCTGGGTGCCTCCCGTGGAGTGTTCTCCCACCACCAGACCATTTCCGTTTCAAACGCTAAGAAGTGGGCCACCTCATCCGCCAGCACCGCCTGATACTCTCGCTGTTCCACAGGGGTCGGCGGTACTACCGTCTCTACGTTAGAAGCGCTTCTACTATTCTTACTACCACTCGCCCGACGGGCCTTTGCCTTCTCTGACACCGGTTCCCCTGCTGCTCCTACGGCGGTAGTAGTAGGGGTGGGGGACGTCCACTGCTTTTCTACATTGTATATATCTAAAGGAAGAGGGGTAATCGACTTCCCTGGGGTCCCACTCTCCACCAGCCCTTTGAAGCGCTGTAAGAACTGCAGCACGTGTTGGGTTTTGCGAGGGGTATACTGTCTCTCAGCAGCGTAAAGAATGAACTCCACACAGTGGTCCACCTCAATCTGCTCCTGCAGAGAGGACCAGTAGGAGGGAGGGGGGCTGCTGCTGCTACCACTGGCGGAGGAGGAAGGCCGATGATGGTGCTCCCTGGAGAGGGCGATGTAGGAGGTGAGGAGTTGTAAGATCACTTCTTTTCCAGCGGGGGTCAGCGCGAGGAAGGACGGTGCGTTGGAGGAGAGAGGAGAAGGAGAAGAAGCACCTTCTTTACCACCACCACCACCTCCCGCTGCCTTACCGGACGTGGTGGACTTGTTCGAACGGAAACTACTGTTGTGACTCGCTTTATCGTCTGCCGCCGTATCCTGGCCCACATTATTGTTACTGTTATTACTGTTGTTATTATTATTATTCGGTTCTGCAGCGTTATTATTATTATTATTGCTATGGATTGAAGATCCGTCGGGTTGAAAAGAGGAGGACCCAGCCTCCTGTACGGAGGGCGGTGGCGGCACGGTAGGCTTTCCTCCAATGGTGTCCGCCTCTCCTCCCGCAATAAGCAGCAGACGGCGAAGAAACTCCAAGTCTTCTATAGGAGGAAGTTTCTCTCCTTCCTTGTATAGTAACGCGGAGGAGGAGCTGTCAGCTTTCTTCGGAGGCATATAGGTTGTATTTTTTTTTCTATTCTATTCTATATAAAAGTTAATTCGAAAAAAAAAATAGAAAGAGAATCATTAAGAAGCCATATTTTTTTTTTGGTTTACATTTACAGTCTATTGAATAGATGAAAACGTTTTAATCAATTTTTTTAATTTTATTTCCAAAAGGTAAACTTTTTTTTTCTGGGGGATCTAAAAAGCGTTCTATATATATATATGTTTTTTTATTTTCCTTCGTTTTTATTTGTAGTATCAAAAATCTATTTATAAGAAGTATCGTAAACAAATGAAAACAGTAAAAAAAAATGCTAACGTAATGTATTAAAAATCTAAAAATTTGTACAAAAAAAAAAAAGAAGGAAAAATTAACTCCATCCTTCTCTTCCTTCTTTTTCAATGTTCCTTTTTTTTTTCTATCTTAATTCTTATAACCGTCAAAGAACTTTTTAAATTGGTTTGCCTCACCTAGAGAGTGAAATCCAAACACCACCTGGGAGGGTCGGGTGCTGGTCTTCACCACCACCATAAACTGCCTCTCCTCCACCTCCTCATCGCTCTGGGTAACCCGTGTGACAAAGACTTGCTCTATTTGCGGCAGAGGAATACGTATGGATTGAAATCCACCGCGGGGGTTTCGCTGTGTCCAGTGCAGCGCCTCCTGAGCGTAGTCGACCAGGACAACACCGTCTAGGGATGTCTTGAACGTACCTACCAGACACCACAGGGGTAGCGCACCGCGTCGGGCAACACTACAAGGGTTACTATTATTATTATTATTGTTATTATTGGTAGAGTTGGTGTTGAGGTTCTGGCGAGGAGGGTGGAGGTCGGCGATACGGAGTTGGTCGACTGGTTTAAAAAGATTTTCGGGTAAAGAGAGGGCACTGAGTCCTTTAAACATGGGAGGACACTGTTGGTCTACAGTATTAGTATGCGTAGTGGTAGGAGGAGGAGGAGCGGTATCACGATGGGGGTCCTGCAGCTGCCTCTGAAGCGCATAGTAGGTGCTGGTGTACGTACCGTCCTCCCCTGTCTTGCGACGTAACAGCGGCATACGGCGGAGGTCGTCGTCCTCGTCGTCCTCGTACAGGACTGTGGCATTGGATTGGGTAGACGTGCTGACACGGCGGTGCTGAGGGATGTATCGCGGCAGTTGCAGCGCGCTGCCCTGGTCCGCGCTCCTACTCTTTCCAAGTGTATTACTGCGGGTGCGTCGACCGCCCGTCGTCTTCCCCAGTTGAACCGGACCAGAAAAACTGTGACTGCGGGAGCGATTCTCTTTCTCCTCGTTGGGCTTCCCAGAGGCAGACGGTGGTGGTAGGTTGGATCTCTCTCGCTTGCCAGGGCGACGGAGCACCGAGGCAGCGTTGAAACCCTCCACGACGCGCTGTACCACAGCCTGGCCATCGTCTTCACCATCCCCACCACTGGAGCTGTGCAGCGAGACCTCCCTGCTCCGTCCAGCGAGGGACTTGGAGCCCATCTGGCTGTGGCTGTTGGTGGAGGTGTTGGGGTTGCTCCGCTGCTGTAGGCTGCTCCCCCGACTGCGACTGAGGGTGATAGTACCGGAGCCAGGGGACACGATGCGGACCCTACCAGGGATACGAGGCGCCATGTCGTTCGCTAATGGTCTATAAGCTCTTTCTTTTTATTTTTATTTTTGAAGAAAAGAAAGGGATTTTTTTTTTTTCAAACAGGAAGAATTACAAGGCAGTAAATAAAACAGTTTCAATATTTTTATTTTTTGCTTTAGTGTGGCCTTTTTTTTTCTTTCTTTTGTTCTTTTCTACAGTAAATCTATATTTTTTTTTTTCTCTTTAATGTGTAAAAAGGTGCTCAGAAGTATTCAATAAAACAACGACAGAAAAAAAAATAATCCAACTCTATGCTATTGTACTGTATCTTATTTTTATTTTTTTATTTTCGCGTTAAGCTTTTTCTATATGAGGGGCAAACACGCGATCGAAGGTTTCTTCGTCTACGGAGAAGGGTGGGGAAAATTTACTTTGCGAGTAGAACACCTCAATCTCACGAAGAAGTCGGGAAAAGAATGTGGTGGCTTCTTCCGCCTCACCGCCGTCTTTACCGTCTGCTACACCACTGTTCTCCTTCTCCTTCTTCTCCACTGCCGCGCAGTCCGTATCCTCTACCAACCATACCAGCCATCGGTTCTCTTCCCCACCCTGAAGAAGGCTAGGGTCCAGCAGCGGCAGCGTACACCCGTCTCTCAGCTCCACGGCCAGTCCCCTTCTTGCGGCACACGCCATCACAGACAGAATGGAGGTGGTGGGGAGCATGTAGTGTCGCGGTTCGCTGGAGGAGGAAGAATCCGAGGAAGAAGAAGGGGCATCCATCGTCCATTGCCAGTGTGTACGGGTAAATTGAAGCCGGTAAGGGGCGACGTCGGTGGCGGAGGAGGAGGAGACCACCTCAGCCTCACCGTCATGCGCTTTTAACTTTTTATGGCACGGCGAAGAACGTTTGGCCGCGCCTTTTCGTTTTCCAGCTTTCTTTTTTGGGGCGCCCTTTTCCGTCTTCTTAGTGGTTTCAACTTCTTCCTCGTCGGTGTCCATCATCGAATTGAGATAGTGTAGTTGTTTTTCCTCGGGCACATGAAAGGTATAACGACCGACGCGAGTGGCAATGAGTGGGGCGGTGGTTGGGGTGGGTGCCTCGACGAGAGGCGTGCGAGGAGTCATCAATGTGGCAATGGTGGCCGACCGACGAGGGACTGGAGTGTGCTGCTGCGGCGATACCGCCGTAGGGGGCTCTTCTCTGTGGAGGGCGCGCCGTGCCTCAGGGCTCTCCGCCCCCTCCTCCTCATCCTTACGGGAGGCAGGAGGCGCCTTGGTGCTGGTGGGGGGTCCGGCAGGGGAGAGCGCCTCTCCATCGAACAGCTTCTGCCGGGGGGTATCCATCACCGAGGAGCCCTTCCTCCTCCCATCTTCCTCTTCCTCCTCCACCTTCTTCAAGGAGCGCAGCACCGTCTGCCACACCTCCTTCTCCTCCCGCTCCACCACCTCCTGCAGGGGCAGGACGATAGGGGTCTCTTCTAATTCACAGGGGGGAGCGCTTGTGCCGTCGGGGAGCTCAATCTGCCATACTACTAACTCTGGCCCCGCGAAGGCGTCGGCTGGGAGGGCCTCCCCCACCTCCACGTCCCTCATGCCTCCCAGTATGCATCGATCGCCATTGTGCAGTAGGTGCGGTTCCGTTCCCCCAATACGGACCCCGTTTATAAACGTGCCGTTGCTGCTACACATATCGGAGAGATACACCTCTACCTTCTCCTTCTGGGCCTGCGTCCTACGGTCTGGCGTGGAGGGAGGCTGTTGCGCCCCCTCCTCCTTATTGTTGTTGTTGTTGCCATTCTTCTCCTTCTCGTCCTCCACTGATGTTGCATCGGATGTACTCTTTAACGCGAATAGCGAACACTGTACCTGAGAGGTAAAGATGCAGAGAGGGTCCACGACCCCTTGACACTCGTTGCTACGACCAACAGTGACCGCGGTACCGTCCAGCGGGACTGCGACGGTGAACTGGCGGAGGATCTGTATAGGACCACGGACGAGGTGGAAGGTGACAGGAATCGACTCTGCTGACATTATAAATATATATATATATATATATACACACAGGCACACGTAACGTTTAATGAAGTGAGTGGTATTCTATATATTTATATGTATATTTTTTTTTCTTTAAAAAAGAAAAATAATAATAGTAATAATAATAAAATAGTATTCTACTCTATGTAAATATATATATTTATTTAAGATTAAAGGGAAAAGAGAAAACTATAAAAAAAATGAGATAAATAACTGTAATGAAACAGAAAAAAGGGGAAAAGAAATGTGAAGGTTCAGTACTATTTTCAGAGAGTTAGCGCTATTATTCCTTATTATCGACATTCTGCTTCTCTTTTTTTTTTTTTTCTCTACAGTGTCAATTGAAATTACATAGAAGATACTCTACAAGAATGAGTTCGTCAAGTATACATATATATATATATTTCATGCGTATATATATATATATAATATTTATTACCATGCCCTCCTGGCTTTACATATTCATCCCCGTAGCACCTCCTCGCTTCGACGGAGCGTTCTTTGTGAATTTCTGAGATAATCCATGTTGGGGGTGCACGCAGTTCTCGCTGGTCACCTCTTTCCCATAGTCCTTGTTGGAGGTGGTGTACAGTGGATGGGCTCGGCCCTCTCCTAGCAAGCGGCTCTGACGGGAGTGTGCCCTCGACCCCTGCAACTGCTCCACCTCCTCATTGACGTTTAACTTTGGCCGATCCAGGCAGAAGGAGCGGATGCACAGCAACTCAAAGTCTTCATCTTTTGGCGTGGTAAAGCTGATGCCCACATAGTATCCGATAAGTTCCTCGGTCGTCATGGTGGACTCCCCGACTTCTCCCCCATCCATAATGCTGTCGAAGAATTCCGCCTCGACGTCGTCGGTGGAGCGAATGTTATGGACCACATCCGGGTGGCGAAGCACATCGTACTCTCTGCTAAACGTCTCGTAGGTGATCACTCCGCTCCCTTCCGGGTCTAGCTTCTTGATCACCAAATCCACCACATGACGGCGTCGGGGGGACAACACCGCAGCAAAGTCTTTTAAAAAGAGCGTCTTGTCAAAGTTGTCTTCGCCATAGTCGGCCACCATCGATTGAAAGAGATCGTCAGAGAGGAAAATACCGACAGAGCGAAGACTTTCACGGACGTCCTCGGCGGTGTTGGGGGAGTGACGCACCGCCCGTACCACCTTCCATAACTGTTTTCTACCCAGTCGTTCTACTGCCTTTTCGACGATATCCTTGATGGCTGGTTTAATGACAACTTTGGGAGGCATTCTTTTCGGTTTTGCTTTAATTCCTTTTTTTTTTAATATTCTGATTCTTGTAATCGATAAACAGAAAAAAAAAGGAAAAGGCACTTATTAAAGTTAGAAAAGACAACAAGATATTCATAATAGTGGACTCTGACAACAGTAGAAAAGAAAAAAAGAAGAATCCTGTGGATGACAAGTATTTATTATTACGAAGTTGCTTAGTAGTAGTCTTTTTTTTTCTCTCCTTTCCTTCCTTTTCCCACGGACCTAGTCCAGCTTTTTCTCCTTGATGGAGAACAGAGGGGCCGCCAACAAGATGGCGGCGGCTAGACCAGTCTGCAGCAGCGGAATCCCTGTGACCCACTGCGCTGCTGCTGGGACCGCTAACGCTGCCAGCACGTACCCCTGTGCGCCCCTATTGTTACCGTGGAGGCAGCGAGCCGCCGCCAGCACCGCCACCAACCTCAGGAAGGCACTCACCGCGCTGAGGAAGACGCCGGTCTCGAAGCCAGGGCTGGACATGGTGTGGTACCAAGGAAACCAGTCAAAGAGGGCGGTGTAGGCGATGCACCAGACAGTGGACAGCATGGCCGCCGCATCCCCGTCCCCTGCCGTCAGGTGAAGCGTACTCCGCGCCTTACCGTCGTTCAATGCAAAGGCGAAGAAGACCACGAGGACCCCGGACTCCACCATACCTCGGCCGAGCTCTGCCAGCGACACGGGGAGGGAGTTGGTGAGGGCGGAGGCGAGGAGCTGAAGGGTGGCGCACACTACCAGGAGGGCTAACGACCTTCCTATAGGGAGCTTGTGTCCCTTAAACATGATAGCTAGAGGGAGGATCATGAGCGTGTAGACGTTAAAATTGAAAATAACCGCCATCTTTGACCTTTATATATTACTCCTATTATTATTATTTATTTATTTATTTAATATGTATGTACGTATGTGTATAGGCTATTTGATTGTAATGATTTATTTATGGAGAGAAGGCAGAGGGGGAGAGGGAGGGTAACAGTCAAGATAAAAGCAAAGCAAAATTTTTTTTTGGAGTTATCACCAAACAAGTAAGCCAACACAAACAAAAAGAAGAAGTGAGATCTGTTTTTTCTTTTGTTGTTGTTGTAGACCACTATACACTATACAATGTGCCTTTAGGCGCTATTCGTTTCATTTCGTTATTTTTGTTGTTAGTTTTTATTTACTTGTGTGTGTGTGTGTGTGTGTGCGTGTGTGTATATTTCTCTTGGTAACTCGTTATATCCTCTTCAACAGAGTTTTAGCCAGATTCAGGCACCGACAGCACATTACCCGCCAGCTCCGTCACCACTTGCTGTATGGACGCATACGAGTACACAGAGGCCCCCGCCGTAAACAGAAACACCTGTCGGTCTCTTATGACCGCCACTGACACCCGCAAAGGGTCTTCATACTCCTCCTGAGAGCGGGTGGACAGCAGGGAGGGGGCCCGCTGCGGTTGGAGTACAGCGACCTTGGTGGTGGTATCCTCGTCGTTACCGTCTGTCGCCTCGCCACCATTGGTGTAGGCCGGAGGCGCGGCGTAGGTGGGGGAGGGAGGCTCGCTGGTATGCCGGGGGGAGGTACTACGGAGTATGGACCCGTTCGGGAGACTTCCCATCAACACGGAGCCATTCTTGTGAATCACAATACTAGAGCTAGGGACTAGGGTTCCCTCTCCACGGAGACTGTGACTGACGGTGAGGGGATTGGCATTGAGGCTAGCACTGTTATTATTATTATTGTTATTATTATTATTGGTATTACTACTGTTATTATTTCGTTGGTTCGTGTTAGCGCTTATCCCATTCCCGGCGTTATTTTCCTTCTGTTTGGTATTTTTACTATCACGGGAAGGACGTCCATCCTTCGCGTTGGAGCGGTCGTCTACTTCGTTGTAGTCCAGAGGGAACTCAGGGGGTGGCTGAAGACCAAAGTAGCAGTCGGGTGGATAGGGCGGCGGGTAATAGCGTGCGAAGGGGTTCAGTGAACCCACCTCCTCCTCCAACGCCAGCGATCGACTCGCAATCCACTCCGAGGTGGCAACGGAGACGGCATCCAAGTCATCGACATGGACCCCCACGCCGGGAGGAAGGGTGCTACCCGCAGCAGCGGTCGCCGCCGTGCCGTCGGGGTTGGCGGAGGACAGAGGGTTAGCGCTGGGGAACTCGTAGCACACCTTCAGTGCCGTCATCCCATGCACCGTGAAGGGCTCCCATACGTGAATGATGGCACCCCCTGGGAGCTGCGAGAGGTGCTGCCGGAGGAGTAGGTCCAACATGCGAGAGTGACGACGACTTCCTTTCCCTGGCCGACCGGCAGGGGTGGTGGTACCGCTCTGGAGGTCCCCTCTGGGTGGGAGAAGGAGCGGAAACACACGAAGGAGCACCGCCACGCGCTCCAATCCATGGCAGTGAAAGACAGCAATAGGGTCTCCTAATATAGGCTCCTCCACCGTGATGATATCGGTGGCATTGAGGGAGACGGCGAAGGAGGCGATGGGGTGCCGCTGACTACAGTATATCAACGACGTCGACTGTCCATTGTGGTTCCCCAACGAGAGGGATTGTATCGTCGCGGTGCAGAAACTAAAAAACTCTTCGACCGAGTGACGGAGAGGGGAGGCGACGAAGCAAAAGCTGACACACTCCTCACGAATGGGGAAGACAAAGATGCAGATATAGGCGCCCAGACTACCACGGGTGTCATCCTCGGACCGCATGAAGGTCAGACAGGGACTGTTGGGGTCGAGGTTTTCATAAATAAGGCAGAACGACCCTTCCAGCTTCAAATCGCCATCCTCCTCGCTGTCATTGAAGTTTCCTTTGGTGGAGACGTTGACGGAGTAAGGACGGATAAGAACCGTTCCCGCGGGTTCATTCCCACCGTTCATGTCTTCTATAAATCGGAGCTGCAGGGGCACACACGGGCGCACGCCCAGTCGGCGCACAGCGGCGAGCACTTGATGCTCCAAGTAGTGCTGCCAGTGATGCTTCGTCATCCCTCCTCCGCGAGTACTAGTAGTGGAGAGCCCTGAGGACAGTTGCCGCGGGTCGAGGCCTAGTACCTTGTCCATGGAGGGTTCGTAGCTAGCGATGACCCCCATATGCCGGGACCCCCGACCAGCGAGGGTGATGAAGGACGAACTGAGCGTGTTGGGGTTCGTAGGGTAGTACCCGTTCCCTCCACCCCCACTGCTACCGACTTCATCGAGAAGCAAGTCGGTCGCCATAAAGTCTAGAGGAACGCGGTAGCCCAGTCCCAGCCGGGGCTCTGACACCAACACATAGGAGGGCGACGGACGGGGAGCGGTGAAGCGGATAGAGCGAATGATCTCGCTGAAGGCGGTGGGGAGGTTCCCTCGTACCCGAGACCCTGCCACATACTGTACGGTAATCGCGAGTCGGTCGTGGGTGAGAAAGACGGCGAGGACAAATGTCAGGCGATCGGTCTCGTCGACGTAGCAGTACTCCGCCTGGGGGTGCTGGGTGTTGCCGATACGAGTGCTCGTCAAGGAAAGTATTTTGGAGCAGTCCGCGATACGGAGCATGCTACTCTCCCGGTAGCCTTCTGGCGTCTCGGGAAGGAAAGTTTCCTCCATCGTTATCGTCACTTGATTCTCCTTCTGCTTTAGACAGTCCATTGTGAGGAGAATGAGTGGGGCCTGTCGTTCCTCCGAGCGTACCTCAAACTGCGCCGGCGAGAAGCCGATGGACAGTCCTAATTGCTCATCCCACCACTCCATCATGTTGGTGTTAAGCCGACGGGTGTGTCGCTCCGCACAGAGACTGTAATAAAGCTGCCGTGTCTGTCCTTCCTTGCCCTTCCCGTCGTCCTTCTGTGGGCCGCTAGGGTGGGAGGCGGCGGAGGAGGGCACCGCTGTACCTCGGCGGTTATTGTATCTAGATGGGTTATTAAGGTTATTGCCTCCGTTTAGGGGGCTGCCGGCGCTGCTGGTGTACGGTAGGTCGGGTGATGCGCCTCTATGCTTGGCCAAGTAGGTGACAGCGGTGAGACCGAGAGCGACACAGGCAAGCACTAGGGTTCCGGCAAAGTTGGAAGGACCGGGCCGAGAGGGAGCAGACATGATGATGGTTTTATAATTCTAAAAGAAGAAAAAAGTAAAAATAAAATGGAAGGGGGAAGAGAGGGAAGCTCAATTCATGTACCCAAATCATATAGTATAGTGGCCTTTCTTTTCTTTTCTCTTTACTTTTTTGTTTTACACTTTAAAAGGGAACTCACATCTTTTTATCTATCTGTGGTAGACGCATCAGTAGAAATCAGTAAATCTTCTTTATTCATTTTTTTTTTTTAAACAACAACAACAACAACAACAACACACTTGCAATAGCTACCTTGACTACTGTATGTACATAAGAAACCGTTTTCTTTTATCTCCCTCCTCCTCCCCCTGTGATTATCGTATTAAACATTATATATATAGATATGTATAAAGAATGGGAGTGAAGCGGGTTGTAGTAGTCCTATAAGAGGATACCTATAGTACGAGTGTGCTTTCCACTTGGCTTATCTCTAACTGCAGTAACATCATCAACGACGACGACGACGGCGGCAACAAGAACCACCACCACCACCACCACAATAAAGTAATAATATTTTTCTAGTATTAAAAAAAAAAAGAAATGATTCAGCTTTTTTCTTCTTGTTCTGAAATTCTACATTCGATATATTTTATATTTATATATATATATGTATGTATGGAAAATAAAGATGTAAATAGTTAGTCATCTTCGACGGGAATATCATCGGCTACCGCGCGGTAGGAAGGGTCATAGCGGGCGAGGAGGGCACGTGTTTGTTTGAGCTCCTCGTTGCGCTGGGCTAACAGTTGTTTCACCTGCTGGTACTGCGCTGACTGATGCAGACGGGCAGCGAGCTCTCGCTTTGCCTCCGCCACCTCCTGCCGAAGCTGTTGGACCGCCCCTTGCAGCTGAGGGTCCTGCCCCTGACACTGCCGCGCCAGCTCCGCCGCCAGTCTCTCCTTATCGTTCATCTTCTCCTGCATACTACGCAGCTGCTCCGAGTCGGAGGACCGCCCGCTCATTACCTGGGTATAGGCATCGGTCACCTGCTGTAGCTTCTGCCGCAGCCGCCGTACCTCCGCGTTCGCCTCCGCCAGCTGTTTCGCCGCCTCCCCTCCTGCCTCGTTCATGGTGATGGGGGCCAGTCGACTGCTAGGACCCGCCATCAGCTGCCGCCCGTGACGCCCCATCGCGTTGACCCCACCCGCGTTGCCTAACACCGCCATCGCATCCACCGCCACCTCCACCCGCTGCCGGTCCGTCTCCCGCAGCACCGCTCGTATCAGCTCCGCACTGGCCGCCGTCGTCTGCCCCACCTGCACGTGCACCACCTCCTGCAGGAGCGTGAGCTGGCCTTGGAGGGCGGCCTGTACCTCGGACCTGGTGTATTGCTCCTTCAGAAGGTGACCGCTTTGGTAGGCGCTCGCCTCTACGGAGAGGTCGCGGGAGAATTTATCAAGAGACAGTGCGGACCACTTGAAGAGGGAGTCGATGATCTGACGGGAGGCGGGCGTTAAACCGCTGAGAGGGTCAGAGGCGGACATGTTTTTATTATTATTTCGCTTGTTTGTTTGTTTTTCCTAACTTTTTTTTTTTGAAAGAGAATGAGAGATAGAGAGAGAGAGAGAGAGACAGTGAAAAGGTCATACTATTAGTTGTTTAATAAAATCTTTTTTTTCCCTTTTTACAGTTTGGAGGATGAAAACCCTTCACGATTGTGATGTTTTTTTTTCATTCATTTTTTAGTAATCAAAGAGTATAGATTTCTTCACACGGAAAGAAAAATGGAAAAAAGGAAGCAGCGAAGAAATAAAAAAAAAAGGGAGGGGATAAAATAATAATAAAAAAATGAATTCAACTATTCTTTTTTTTTTTTTCTCTCTTTAATGTTACTTTTTTTTTTTTTCAGTTCGCTTCATTTGGATCCCTTCTTCGCTTCCCGAGAAGTATTTACTATTTGCTATTGTCATTATTATTATTATTATTATTAATAATTTTTTTTAAAAAATTTAAATTACTTAATGTTATTTATTGTTCTACTTTTTTTTTTGCCCATTTAATAATTTGTTATAATTAATCATTATTAGTACATTTCTTTTTTTTGCCTTACAAGTATTTATATGTTTATGGATACATTATAAATTAACTACTTAATATTTATATAAAATTATGGTGACGCATGCTGCCCGGCCGCACGTCGCTCCTCCGCCTCTAACTCTTTCAAGGCCGATTCCGTGAACAAATGCATCCATTCGTGAAACTTGGAGGCGGTATTGGCGGAGTTTAGCTTTATCTTTCCGGTTACAAATGTTTCAGGAATAGTTCGACTGATCTTTACTGGACGCTTTGACGTGCTGGTGGTGGTGGTGGTGGTGGTAGGAGGAGGCGAGGAGGCAGCAACGGCAGCGGTGGTGGTCGTGGTGGTCTCTCCCTTCACATTTACGTTGTGTGGAGGTGAGGGTGCCGGCGTCTTTGACGAGGGAATCTGAGAGAATAAATCAGCGACGTTAATTCCTTGAGGACTGGTAGCGTTCAGTAGGATGACTCCAGACGATGGGGGCGAGGCGGCACGGACGTCGCTAGTTCCGTTGTTATTATTACTACTATTGTTATTACTACTTACAGTGGTGACGCGAGGTTTGGGGATGTCGGTGAGGTTCTCCTTCTGTAACATGGATTCAATCTCCTCGGCGGTGGTAGGCGCCGATACTGTCCCCCGTGCGGTCACTGTGTTCATCTCCTGTGCAGGGGTTGACTCCTCCGGGAGGACCAGCAGGGCGGACAGCTTGGTGAGGGCAGCACGGGTATCCTTGGCGCGGCCGTCGAGTCGAGTGCCTCCGATAAAAGACTGGTCATACATCACCTCCGCCTCCCGTCCACTGGCCAGTAGGCGAACAATGGTCCCCCGGGCTCCGAAAGGCACGCTGCCGATCGCGCGACAGTTGACGACGCGGGAGCCGAGGTGAAAGGTTTGCTCTTTAGGGAGTGGCAGCGGCACGAGGTGGCCGTTGACACTGCGGGTGATGGGGAAGTAGAGATGGCTCTTCGACACTTGATTCATGGTGACCTCTTTCGGCTCCTCACCGGCGAACTTCTCCAGCGCCGCCTCCAGCTGATGCAGCTGCTCCCAGGGAAACGCCTCTTCAGTGGCGGTGATCATGGGGATATCCATAATACCAGTGTCGTCCAAAAAGGCTTCGATCTCATCGAGGATGTCATCCGCCTCACGGTCCACCCACGGCCCCGTCATGAAGTACTGCGGCTCCAGCTGAGCGGTGTTGACATTACCCGTCTCGATGTACCGAATGAGTGGCGCAAAGTGCTCGACATAGGCGCTGACTAACGTGAGTGCCTCTCGAGACAGAAACCACACCCCAGACCCACTGCGGTTGACACTGCTGTTGTTGACATGCTCTCCTCTCTCCCCTCCCCTCTCGTTGCGTGACTTCCCTCCTTTATTCGTAGTATCGAGGTGATACCCCATCGCCTCCTCATCCTTCTCCATTCTCGCAAAGATGTCAACATTCCCAACGTACCAGGGGTTGACGCTTTTCTGGACAAACTTGGCATACCCCACACGCGCCAAATTGCGTCCGGTGAACTTCAAACACAGTCCCAACTCCCGGGAGCCGTACTGGGCAGAGGTGACGAGGGAGCTGCAGATGGTGGAGAGGCAGCGGGAGCTAATCCCAATGTGCTCGGAGGCCTCGTGGAGGGAGACCCAATTGCTGCGCTTGGCGTAGTCGGTCAGTGAGGCAGGGATGACGGGCGAGCTCTTGTACATGCGGAAGCAGACAGAGAAGTGGTTGTTGCCGTCCTCAGAGCGGAGCACCACACCACAGCTGCCGTAAGGGGAGGCGGTGAGCTTCTTGTTCTTTGGTTCGGGACCGATGTAGATGCACTTGGAGCCCGGTGCCATATCCCCCGCACTTCGGTCTCTCGTCCGGTAACGGCTGTCCTCCACGAGGTCGATATCCTCCAGCATGCACACCAGCGGCATGGGGTAGCAGGTCTCTGTCGCGGTGAACTGACGGGTGAGGGACCCTTTGTTTGGGTTCATTTTCATTCCGGTAAAGCGGTGTACGTAGACCAAGATGTTCAGTTCGGGTACGTCGATACCCAGCCTGGCCTTCATGTCCGTCTGATGCTTCTGCACGTCGCGGATAAACGCCTCCCGCTCGTCCCTTGTCTTTTCCTTCTTCTCCGATCCACAGTAGGATCCGTCGGGGTTGTAGCTAGCGCGAAGGGTGTACCGGGCGTCACTGAGAGCCGCCACACGCGCCCTCTTGTAGTGAGGAAAGGCCACGAGGAGTTCTTTCCCGAGGAGCAGCGCCGCCTCCCCGGCGTCCTTGGCGCGGGAGAAGTTCTTGAGCTTCAGAATTAAACTTTCTTTACGGGTCGGCATGCCAAAAATGTTGACAGCGCCCACCTCAAACGATGGGGTGATGTGCATCCGCTTCGACTGCAGAGAGGAAAAGCCCTCTAGTTGACTGTTCCCCACGTGAACCCCTTTACACAACTCTGGATCGAAACGATCAATGGGAGGAAATTCAAAAGGGTTCCTCTTCACCCTAACGTTGTGCAGGTCACCGTACATTTCATCTTTCAGGACGTAGGGTTGCATCTTGGGGTCGTAGGAGAAGCAGATGCTGGGGCCGAGGAGGTTGTACTTGGCCTCTTCGGGGTCCAGTTTGCTCTGTACCGACTCGTACGCCGCTAGCAGCAACTTTTCTTCAATAAAAGGAATAAGCACAATCCCCTCCCACGGGGCTCGGGCGCCCTCCCGGTCGATCTGAATATGTTCCGGAAAGAATCGTGCCAGAGGGCTGGAGGCGGCCTTCAAGAGGGGCCAGTACGCCTTGGGCATACTGCGGTAGGACATGGGGGGCAGCACCGAGAGGAGCTGCTGATGGGGCAGAAACGGCTTCCCGAGGTTAAAGTGAATCTCCGCGGCGATGGCGGGGAGGTTTACCAGGTCGCTGGCCATTGGGGCGTAGTAGTGAGGGTAGAACCACTGCCAGGAGGGCACCCCTTGGTAGTAGTAGTTGATCACCCACACCAGTCCCTCCAGGTAGTGCTTGGAGAGGTTTCGCATATCGCTCCCGGTGGGGTCGAACCCTTCTTCAAAGCCTAGCTTCTCGTGGTAGTACCGTTTCTTGTAGTCGGTGATGTTCTCAAATACATGCATCGCGGTGGAGGGGATCTCGTGAGAGGGGTCTCGCTTCGCCCGGTTCCGCTGGTACTCCAACTCCTCCTGCTGACGGGTCTTGATTGTGGTAAACTCCAACTCCCCCAGCTTACTCAGCCACAGCTCCGTACTGCGCCAGTCGATCTCACCCTTGTGCGTCAGGTGCAGCCCTTGGGAGAGGATGTGGTCCACGTACAGCTGCAGCATGGTGATCATACTACCATCGTTAATCCCAACCGTCGGGACAGAGGGGAGGAAATCGTTTCCGATAAAGAAACACATAAACACAAAGTCATCAATCGCTCTTTCAAGGTCAAAGGTGGTGGAGGAGCCGCGGGCCTCGAGACGGTTCCCAATATCCAACTGCAGGTAATCTCTCAACACGTTAATATGAAACAGCACGAACTCATCCGCCTGGTGGTACGACTTGTCTATCACAATCCCCTTCGCCTTGTCCTCCTCCTCCCGCTCCCGTTCCTTGCGGGAGGCAGGACCAAAAGAGACGACTTCACGAAGTAGTACAAAGTGAGGCTCGTGGGTGGCGAGGGCCAGCATGACGAGATCGGCGTCGAGTCCATACATGCAGTGCGTCTCGTCCGGGTTGTAGTCGGGCTGCATCTTTCGTCGGCGGATAAAATCCACAATCTTGTGCTCCCCTTCACCGGGGCAGTCGTGTCCGCTGAAGATCACCTTGCAGTTCTGCCACGCGGGGTCGGTGGAGAGCTTCATGGTGACGAAGTACTGAAACTCCTGACTCACCCGAACCATGAAGGGAGTACCCGGGGTGATGCAATTGCTATCAAAGACGTCGGTTTCCTCTGGGACCTCCTCCCCACGCTCCAGCGCCTCCTCTCGGGCCACCATCATCTCATACCCCGCCCGGTAACGGCGCTGGCGTTGCTGATTCATCTTCGCCCGAGGTGCCACCCCATCGACCGCCATCAGAAAGTGTTTACTGGGTTGAATCGCGTTGAAGAGCTTTTCAAGGTAGGTAAACATCGCCGATATCATTTCCTTCTCGGTCGGCGCCTTTCGGGTAGCGTCAATATCATTAGGGTGCGTGCAGTTGTGGATGATGCCGTTCATATCCAGGTAAAGGTTATCTACTGGGGGTGGGCTGTCCTTGAAGGGAGTGATAACAGAAGGGTACCGCTCCGCACACCAGCGAAAGAACTTTGGAACACCCATATTTACACTGTTTTACTGATTTATTTATTTATTTCTTTCTTTTTAGATGTATAATTTTCTCTTTTTAAAACACACGCAACAAAGTAATAGTAATGATAATATGATGATAATAATGTAGTTTCAAAAAAGAAAGAAAATAAAAAATAAAAATGTAATAAAACAGGATGAGCTTCTCTCGAAAAAAAAAAAATGACTCTCTTTGTCTCCCTTTTTATTTATTTATTTATAATGATGTGACAAATAAGTACGGAGAATTAAAATTTTGTTGAAATGGGGTGTATAAATAAAAATATATATTAAATATAGTTTTGAGACAGTAATCGATGAAAAACACACGAAGTCACGAAAACGGCCAAAAAAAACAAACTTTCGGAAAAGAAAGCAGAGAATATATTTATTTATTTATATATACTTTTTTTTTTTAATTTCTCTTTGTCAAAGACTAATTTTTATTTTTTAAATAAAAAAAGGAGGGGAAAGATAAATCAATAAGTAAACTTAGATTTTTTTTTTTTTTTTGCTTATAGCGAACTAGTAGAAAAAAAAAATGAAAAAAAGAAAGAAGAGAAGTGAAAGTTGGAACCAATAAAATGAACAAAGAATAAATAAATAAAAACCTCTTATCAGTATCGTATGTGAACTGTAAATTAAATGCGTATCTGAAATAAATTAATAAATGAATAAACAAATTTATACATTCCGCATTTTATACATATATTTTTATATATACATTCGATAAACTATTATATAATTACATCCGAAATTTTGAGTTTTTTTTTTTTTATCTTCTTCGCATTTTATTACATCCTTTTTCGTTTTTCTATATCTTTTTTTTTATTTCAGTAGTAACAGTAATAATAATAAAAATAATAATAATAGTAGTACGTTACCTGAGACTATCATCACTCAAGTGGGCGGATCCTATAAAGAAGATTAATTTAATTTTAATTAAAGTAAATAAATAAAATAAACCACGACTACTACTGTGCATCCACCACCACTGCAGGAGTCTCTACCGAATTATTATTATTATTGTTGGTGCTGTTCTTCATAGAAGCTCTAAAAGTCGGTTCCTGCACATTACGCTTCCCTACAATGTAGGATTCATGCTTGCGGTCCCCGGTCGCGGTAAAGTCTTTCTGTGTAACTCGATTGCGGTGGTCGGTGTGTTGGGTCTGACGGGAGAGGTCCATGGTGTAGTCGCCTACCTGATACACTTCCGCACAGTGACAGTGACGCGAGTCAGAGGGCCCTTCCCGCTTGTAGGACCGCGGTCGGTAGTCGGTGCTGCTCTGCATAAAGTTACTCTGCAAAGGCCGCACTCCCTCCGGCTCCTCCTTGGGCCGCATAAGATAGCTGTTATAGCTGACTGGGGTGAAGTCGTAGCCGGCTTGTGAGGTGACGGGAGGGGGGCAGTCCTTGTAGAGGACCTCGGGGGAGAAGGAGGAGGGGATGGGCTTGGAACCGAGGTGGTGCCCGCGGTCGTCGGCGGTGTGGCGGAGCTTTGGCTGCAGCGCGGCCCGGCCCTGCATCGTGCGGTTCATCGTCTCTTCCTTGAAGACTTTATTCGGGTGGTAGGTCTTGGAGAGGTAGAGGGAGCCGGCGTCGTCGGCGTTGGTGCGCTCGTACAGCTCAAAACTACCGTCGGAGAAGTTGAGTCGTATTTTCAAAGGGCCCCACGGCTTCTCGTTGGCCTGATCGACCTCCCGCATGGCGTCCTTGTAGGTGTAGTGACTGGGCAGACTCTTGGTGGACCACTTGGAGAGGGGGTGGGCCTCGCTGCCGTTGTACTGAAGGACAGTGGCGGGGTCGTAGCCTTTCTTTTTGAGCTCCGCTTTGGGAGGAATGGAAAGAGTAGCGATGCTGATGGGGGTGGCATCACTCAAGGGCTCTTGATAGTTGGAGTTCATTATGGGGTGAGTGTGTGAGGGGATGCTTTATATTGATTTGTTTATTTCTATTATTAGTATTATTATTATTGTTTTGAAATAAAATTCCTATTTTTTTTTTTGAGATAGAAGTGAGGGAGAAAAAAAAGAGGTACAATTGATGTGTGTGTGTGTGTGTATTGGTGATTGTAATCTTTACTGTTTATACTTGCAGCAAAAAGTAGACTGAAACCATCATAACAATAATAGTTAACAAAAAAAAAAAAAAAAGCAGAGAGCAAATAGCCAGAACAAGTTGCTCATTCAAATTTTTCTCTTTTTTATTTCTAACTTTTTATTTACTTCGTAATCCACTTTTTCGGTAGCAAGAAGCCTATATACCCCTTTACGAGTCTACCGAGTGCGGTCAACGGCATTTCATAATCCTCCCCAAAAGAATCCAAATAGGTGAAAAAAAAGAAACAGCAAACAAAAAAAAGTGTTTTCTGATAAAAGTTGACAGAGTCTCTTCTTTGTTCTTCCTCACTTTTACTGTTGTTATACACCTCACGGAGTTTCTTCCCAATCGTGGCAAATACATTGATTCCCTTTTTCAACTTTGAAAAAAAACCTATTATTCCATTACTAGTACTACCACTGTTATCGATAATGCTATTGTTATTATTATTATCCTTGTCCTTCTCCACCTCATCCTTTTTATTGCTGATATTCATCATATTGTTGTTATTATTACTATTACTAGTGCTAACCGATTCTTTATTATTATTATTATTACTTTTCCAATCCCCTTTTTTACCTCCCGTACCATCCACCAAAGGACTGTCTCCTACTCGTGGAGACCTCAATAATGGTATATTACCACCACCACCATTATTATTATTATTATTACTATTGTTAATATTAGAATTTCCTCCGTTGCTGTTGTGGTGAAAAGCGGCAGTTTCCCCACTGTTGGCGGAAGGGATGTCAATATACATTCCACCGTTTCGTCTTACGTTAGGGATATTATTATTATTATTGTTGTTGGGTTCACTAGAATTCATTTTATATATATATATATATATATCTTTTTCTTGCTGTTTACACTATATATGTATATGTATACCTATAAAAACACAAAAGAAGGGGGAAAAAAAGTAGACATTATAGTTTCTTTCTTTTTTCGAAAAAACAACAACAACAACAAAACAAAACAGCAACAATAAAAATAACAACACTCAAAACTCAGTTATAAATAATAGTCTAGTGTATAATAATATGGCGACTCTCCATTATAACTATTCTGTGAAGTATTATTATTTTGCTCACCAGTGTTTATTTCCTCCCACACAAGTGAATCAAAAATAAATACATATATATACACATATATTAACCGAATAAAAAGCAGTTTTTTTTTATTTTTTATTATTTTAAATCCAATTCAAAACATCCCGTCAATGTCGAATATATCATACCCCACCTTTGCTGGTTTAGCGGCTGTACTATTGTTAGTATTATTATTCGTTTCTGTGGTGTGTGTATGGCCATCCTCTGCAAAGCTAGTATCCTCATACGGAAGCGCAGGACCCTTCTGTCCTCCTGCGGCGGCACTGGTCGCTTCCTCTAGCCTCTGTCGTGGCTGCGGCTTCCTTTTCTTTTCTCTCCCCCCTTTCGGTGCCGTTCCCTTTTTACGATGGGAGGCGTTGACCACAGAGAGGTCAAAAGGGTTAAAGCCGGCGACGCCTACCCCTCCCATACGGACCGTACTGCTGATCATGTCCTCGGCAAACACAGGAACCCCTCTGGTAGTGAGAGGAGGAGCAGCGCGATCGCTGCCGGCGCGGTCGAGCTCGACCAGAGAGGAGGCGGAGGCAGGAGGGGCACGCAGTTTTTGTTTTTGAAACCGCTTCGAGGGGTGGGAGCTCGGGTGGAAGCAAGGATAGGGCGGGAGGGTGTTCTTTTCCTCTGACACCACTGCTGCGTATTGCCGCCCGTCGTCGTCACGCGGGGTCCCTCCTCCCCCTCCTCTGCTTCTACGAGAGGGCACAATCCACCCGTCCTCACGGACCACTCGGGCGGTGTTGGTTTCCCTAGGAGCGGTTTGTGTTTGGGTGTGTGTCAAGGACTCGTCTGGGGGATTAGGGTAAAGGGCCTTGCCGTCCGACACACGACCCTCCTTGTCCTCCTCCTCCTCTAGTAGTACGGTATCCCAGTCAGGGACCTCTGAGGGGAAGACGACCTCCTCCAAGGGTCTCACCAAAGCGATGGACTCAATCAGCGCCGCGTACTCGAGGCGGTAGAGGTGCATCTTATCGACCAGTGTGGACAGACAGTGGCGGAAGGGCATTCGTTCCGCTGGATTGTATAAGAGAATGTGCCGTTGATGACGGAGAAAGAAGGAGGAGAGAAGAGGTGTACTTCGGCTAGGGTGAATCACCTCGCTGAGGGTGTTGTCCCACACTACGCGGCCGTGAGCGCAAGGGATGTACTGCACCACCTCCTCATAGAGAGAGGGTTGGAAGACGACGAAGGTGACTCCGTGAAAGAGACGGGATCGGGCAGGGAGGGGTAGAAGTAATTCCCCCGCGCGGTCTCCCAGCAGCTGCTCCCAAAAGTCCGCCAGCGGGGGCCGATAGACGGTGGGCGAGGGAAGAGGCGTCCGAGGTGAGGGGCGGTCCTTGATGGCAGTAAAGTATTCCGGGGTGACGATGGGGGAGGCTTTACAGAGCATCGCGACCACCGCGGCGGAGGGTTGTATCTGCGGGGTAATAAGATAGTCCGCCACTGGGAACAGAGGGGTCTCGCCTTGACTGGTGTTGGTGGTGTGGGACAGTAGCTGCACGCCACAGCGGCTGAGGGAGTGTTCTAGCTTGGTCATCCAGTCAGGGTCGAGGTCTTCTACGATGGCGGTGAGTGGCACCCAGCAGAAGCGCAGCGCCGCCCCGTGGTTCCCCATCACCGCCGTAAACTGACGCCATTCGGGGCGGTCCAGTGGAATCCGAAACGGCGTACCCCTTTGAAGAGTGTGTTGCTCCCCCATGGTGAGCACCTCCGCCTCTTCTTCCTCCTCCACAATGTCTGTATCGGTTCGACTCCTCTTGGAGCTGCGCTTCTGCTTTAACTGTGTGATGCGGGTAATCATCTCTTGTGCCTTGGGGGAGCAGTGTACCGTCTGTGATACCCCGTCAATCCCCACTGCCTTCTCCTCTCCTCCCTCCGCGGTACCACAAGGGACGAGGACGGTGCCGTAGGTGGAACTGTCAATAAGGGTGAGGGCGGCAGGAGCTCGCTGGCGGCCGTCCTCTGTCTGAGAGGCCGCAGAGCCCCACGGCAGACTGCCCACCTCCATCGTGAGGTGCGTGCGACTAATACTACGATCCGACTCAATCAAAATGTGGGTGTCCTTGGAGCCTGCCTTGTATACCATGTCCCCTACCAGCCAAAAGTGGGGGGCATCTTGGAAGAATATGATCCACATTTGGTCTTTTTTTATTTTTTTCTATTATTGTTATGGTGATGTAATATATATATATATATAGGTGTATTTATGTTTTATTCTGAATCTATGCAACAGTCAAACTAACAGCTGAAAGAGAGATGAAAAAAAAGAAAAAAAAAAAGAAGGTGCGTTGATTTGGGAAAACGAATCCAAACAAAGATGGATATAACACTCAGAATTATCATCATCGTAAAAATAGCAGTCGCCTTAAAGCGGGTTATTATTATCGTCGCTCAAAGGGGTATGTAGAAGTTCTTAGAGGTGTCGCTGGCTTCCCATCACCGCGAGCTTATCTGCCTTTTCATTACCATGAATATTACTATGCCCCTTCACATGATGCAGCTGTACGCCTATTCTCAAATCCTTTCCCCCTTCCTCCCTCGTAGCTGTTGTTGTTGTGGCCGTGGTGTCGTTCCTCCTGGCCCGATTCTGTTGCAAGGCGTAGTGGTGGTTGTAGGCGTTTCGGTACTCCAGCAGTGGCTTCCATATATCTTGATTCAGCACCATTCCCCCGGTAGAGAGTTTAAATCCATTCACCAGCCACTTTTTGGAGTACTTTTCTAGTCCATCCAGTACGTATCGACTGTCGGTGTATATATGCAGCTGAGGGAGCGGGTGTAGAGTGGAGTCTTGAAGGGAGGGGAGGTAGCCGCGGGTGAGCCCGTAGGGGTGATCCAAGTGAACACAGCCGTCACAGCGGTCCAGCGCCTCCGCGAAGGCTTGTTGCAGGACGTGAAGCACCGCCATCAGCTCCCCTCGGTTATTGGTCTGGGGTTGGTCGAGCGGCACAGGGAGGGCAAAGTTCCTGGGGTCGTCGTCACTGCCGTAGTAGCCGCCGTAGCCAGCCCTCGCCTGAGCGCCTTTACCGTTGTGACTGCAGGCGCCGTCCACGTAGACACTCTGAATACGGTGGTGGTGGTGGCTATCGATTGAAGGAGAGGGAGAAGCGACGAAGGCGTGTTTCTCCTCCTTCTTTTCCTCCTCCTCTTCCACTCTTGCTCTCTTACGCACCCCAATGGAAGGCGAGGGACCGACAGCGGCAGCAACAGTAGGTACAGTGGTAGGGTTAGTAGTAGTATGCTGATGTATGAACGCTTTGGCTTCCTCCAATGTACTAAAAGACTTGTGGCGGTTCCCAACGAACCCCACCACATTCCTTGAACACTCTTCCCAGGTATGGTACACTTTGGGTCCTTCTTTCCCTACCGCGACTGCATAAAACTTTGTTTTTTTATCCACTTTTTTCATCTTTAGTAAAGCCCTAGTGGCCCACATATGTTTATCTTTTTCATTATTATTATTACGCCGGGGTGGAGATGAAGCAGCCAGAAAGAAAAGAAAAAGAAAGGGAGAGTAGTTCTTTTTTTAATTCATTTTTGTTAAAATCATATGTTTATGGAACAGAAATAAAATACAGAGTATAGGGTGCATACATACATTTTTCTTTTTTATTATTATTAGGTTAGTATAGTTTTAATTATTATTATTATTATACAGAAATATTAAAAAACAACAACCAACAAGAGGTAATACTGTGCGGATTGCATTCCGTGTTCATGTCGAAGAAGGCACCTCCGCCGCCACACACACCTTTTTGTGAATAAACCAATCCCCTTTCTGACACTCTGGGGAGCAGTATTTGGCTACTTTACACTTACTACACCGCAGGAGGGGCCGTTTGGCATTGCCCTTCTTCCCACACTTAAAGCAGCACGGTGAACTCGCCTGTCCTTCCGCCGCGTGCGCCACCTCCATGTCCATCTTAAACTGTGCCTCTGCCTGGAGGGCACACTCGGGGTTACCGCAGACGGGCAGAGGGATGTCCTGAATCCTAGGAGGAAAGGTGGATGGGAAGAGCATGGGGTGGTGCAGGAGTCGGGCGGCCTCCGCCTGCTGGCAGGAGCAACACAGTCGGTCCTGTCCACTGAGCTCCTTGAGCATGGAGGACGAGGTCTCGTCGAACACCTTCGCCATCTCCTCCTCGAAGGAGAGTTGGGTGATGGGGGTGGCGAGGGTGACAGAGAATTGAAAGGTTTTTTCCCCCATTTCGGCATTGTAGACGTGGAGCATAGTGGGGTGACAGTTCTTCCCTTCTTTCTCCCCCACACTACAGAGATTTTTTCCTTTTTTCTTTGCTTTTTTGAGGAAACGGAAAAGTGAAAGAAAAAGAAGCGTAATAAAATACTCATTATTAAAGGAGAATAAATAAGTAAAAGATAGATTGCTTCTGCCGTGTCTGAGAGACGCGATCAAGGAAATAAATAATCATAAAAAAAAGAAAGCAGTTCTACTCTAGTACAAAATATATAAATAAACACTAGCGCCATTGCGCTCCCCCCTCTACACTGGTAGTGTATTGGCCCGTTCAATGACACGAGAAACAAACTGTGCATACTCCACATAATATCGACTAAAACAGGTACTGTTACTGTTCTCTTTCCCTTCGGTCGGAAACACACCCGCAATCTTGGCGCAGAGGGAGCTGGTGGCACGGACCGTCCGTCCTTGGTGCTGCTGCAGGACTTCGTTTATAGCCGACGCACACTCTTCTAGAGTCACACTACTAGCAGAGTGTTCACTCTCCTCCTCCTTCTCCCTTCCTTGTTCACTCCCGTGCTCGAGAAGGGCGTACTGCATCAGCTTCAGTAGCAGTTCCCTCACGTAGGGTCGAACGGAAACGCAAAGGTCGAAGAGCACCTCCTGCTCCACCTGTAGCCTCCGCAGCCTCTCTTTCCCTTCCACTGTCAGAAAATGCACAGAGGTAGGGTATGTGCTTCTTTCCTCACCGTAGAACGACCTTGTAGCGGCGTTCAACATACCCCGAAAGGTCTCTTTTTTTCTCCAATTTTCCTTTTCGTCATCCGCGGAGGCCCTCCCAGGCGGTACCGCGGACGGGGGAGGGTACTTGGAGCGACGTGCGAACTGCCTCCAGTCCGCCTCCTTCTCCTTCGTGAGGAGCGTTACACTGGACAGCTCAGAGGGCCAGTGGGCTCGAGTGGAGGCGGCTGACGACGATGGCAATTGTCGTCTCTGTCGGGAGGATTCTTTGAAAAACGCATCCATGTGTTCACGAGTGCCTTGTTGAACCTCTTCCAACGTACGGTCCCTGGAGAATAGCTTTCTACTCTGGGGGTCCTGCAGCTCCCACAGACCTCCCTTCTCTACCGCCGAGTGTGGCGCCTCTGAGGGACGCCTGTCTTCCTTGTAAGCGGACACCCCTACCAGCTGGACCCCACCCATACTACTGTTGAAGGGATCCTTCTCCTCTGGAGTGTCCTCCGCCAGCAGCGAAGGAGGGACGGACTCCACGGCCACGTGGACGAGGGTGGGTGCTTCCTGCGGGGTAGTGTGGTGGTGCTTTTCATTCCTCTTCTGACTTCCGCCTATTGTGTAGTCGGAGGGCGTATTCCCCTTTTCTGAAGTGCCCCGCCGTGGTAGTTGGACTCTACGCCTTGCCCTCCACTGTGAACCAGTGGGGGCGGTTATGGGTGCTACGGATTCACTTTTCTGATGCGAAGGAAAACGCGTGGAGGAGTGAATAGAGGAGGGAAGGGCTCGGGTGCTGAGGGAGGCGGTGGGACTGCTCTCTCGCTCCCACTCCTCCTCCTCTTCTAGTTCTACTATAATGGCCTCTTCATGGCTCTCCTCTTCACTCGGTGGGAGAGAGCTTCGTACACTTTGCGTAGCGTTCTTTAGCATAATGTCCCATCTTTTACTATTATTATGATGATGATTATGATGGTAGTTATTATTATTATTATTAGGAATTTTATTGTGGTGGTCTTTAGGAGGAGGAGTGTGAAGATCGTTGTCGAGGGGTGGATGGGCGGTTTCTGGGGGTTTATTGGATGAACATGGAGAGTTATTCAGTTCAGAAAACGGAGACTTCTCTTCCTCTTGTTGTTGTTTGGTGGGATGAAAGTGTGTCTCAAACGTAATAGTTGGTTCATCGTCATCCTCCTCCTCTTCATCCTCCTCCTCATCTTGATAAATGTATTTTTCATCCTTATCGCTTCCTTCCGAGGCCAGAAGACCGTCGTCGTTGGTGTTGAGGGTCCCTCTTCCCTCCGCTGTCTCCAGTCCCCATTCGAGCTCCCCTAATTCACTGTCGTTGTCGTTCATACACGGAGGGTCTACGGGAAGGGAGGAGTTGTGGTGGAAATAAAAGGCATCCTCTTGAACGATGGAGGGCCTTTTAGCACGGTGTTCTCCTGGCTGGGCCGACATTACTGTTATTGTTATTCTACTGACTCTACCGTAGAGAGTGTCGGAGTGGATCGAATGACGATTTTCCTCTCAATTTTTTTTTTCTTTCTCTTCTCCCCTTTTGGTGGATAAGATGCTAATAGTAGTAATAATAATAAATTGAAAGGGAAGAAAAAGTAATAATTAGAAATTATCCGGTATTGATACTAAACAGAACGGTATGATTACATAACGAGCATCCTAAACACGTATTCGGCTATAATTATATTCTTCTAAGGTAACACATGAATATACAATATTTTTTTTTTCAAAAAAAAAAAGTACAGGTACAAAAAAATAATAATAGATAATATAGTTTTATTTCACTTGTTAAAGTTCTCGTAGGGTAATTATTTTTCTTCTTCCTCCTCCTCCTCCTCCTCCTCCTCTTCCCCTTCAGTAGAGTCATTCACCTCTTCATCATCGTCATCGTCATCGTCGTCCTCTTGAGATGGTTGAGTACCCTCCTCCTCCTCTTCCATTATTTTTCGTAGTTGACGCGCTCGGGTGGCGGCGACGAGGTCTCCCAACGCGGCGGCCCTTTCATAGAGCTGTAACGCACGTTTGGGCTGACGCAGGACCGCTTCCAACAACACTCCATAGTTGTAAGCGGTCATGCGGTCCTGGGGGTCCAGCCGGAGACACGTGTCGTAGTACTGTGCTGCTGTCTCAAAATCCTTATCAAGGGTTTCGGCGATGTACGCCCTGGCCTTCGCTCCTGGCAGCGTGTGGGGGTCATGTTGCTTCGTAACGGCAGTCCACACCCCTCTCGCCTCCTCCAACTTGCCGTCTCTGAGGAGCGCCCATCCCTTGGCAAGGCGTTCCTCAGTGGTGTCCTTGTTCTTGTCCTTGGGGAGCTTACGGACGGAGGTGACGGTGGAGGAGGCCCTCGAGCTGGCGCGGGAGGAGGCGCGGGTACTGTGGGAGGGCTGCGTCTCCCCGGAGGGAGGGATCGGGGTCTGAGAGGCGGGACTTTGAGCTGGTTTTTTGTCTACCTTGCGGGTTCCACGCGGTCGGGGGGTGGAGGTGGCCATGAATCGATGGTAGAGGTCCTCCCCCCCGTGAAGGGGTGGTCGGGCGGAGGCGGAAGAAGGGTCCCGTAGGTGGCGAGGGCTGACCCCACTGGAAGGGAGATAACTTTCGTTCAGGCCGTCCATCGGGAAAAGCGGCCCACTATTATTATTATTATTATTGTTACTATAGTGACTGCTAGTACCAGTGTACCGACTTCTGGAGACGGGGGTCGCTCGCAGGGAGGGGGGCGCGTCGAGGGGGAGTACCCTTTCGAGTGGTGCCTCTGGCAACCGGTCGTGGGCACGACTGAGAATGTGATCTACCCCTCGCTCTTGTTGAATCTCCTGCAACGCCCTTAGAACGTCAATAGGGGCTTTATTCTCCATTGCCTGTCCTACCCGTTCCGCCAGTTCCACCGCCTTGGCACGGGTGGCCATCACCTCTTTCCTGTCATTGTCGATACGAGCCGCCTGTTCCCGGTCCGCGAGCTCCACCGCCTGACGAATACTCTTGATTCGCTCCTCCGCTTCACGTTGGATTCGTTCGATTTCCTTTCGTGCTCGTTGACGGCGAGGTGCATTCTCCATACGCTCCTCTTCTTCTAATAACTGTTTCTCAAACGCATTCATGCTTTCAATAATGTCTTCCGCGGTCTTTTGCACCTGGCCCAACTTGTGCCGTCCCGTCGTGGCAGCCTCTTCCAGAGAAACCATGTCGTGCCCTTTGTACTCCCCCAACACGGCGCAGCGACTACAGACGAATTTTCCAGCATCTCTCACATAAAACTCCACCGGCCGCTCTGGGTGGGCGGAGCAGGGCAGTACATTCGGATCGACCGAGCAGAGAAGGAGGAGGCGGGGCAGCACCTGTGCGGGGTGGGTCACCAACAAGCAAGGGCCACTGATGGGGTCCCGGTAGAGAATACTGTTGTAGTCTTCTTTGAGGACAGAGTGAGAAGGGTTGTCGCCGTCTTGTTTCTCAGTGTAGTATTTCCCGATCGCCACATCACAGAGTAGCACGGCGGTGGTGCGGGCCTCCTTCCAGTGAACGAAGGGCTCCCGGGGGAAGACAATGCCCGATGGGTGGGCCGCGGAGAGCCCTGCAGACCACACCCCCGCCCCTTCTTGCATCACCCGTCGCAGTGCCGCCTCCTCCCCTACGAGCGCGAGTCGCTCCACCCGGTTGGCGGACCCCTGTTGCGCTGTAATGGCGTTGAACCCTAATAAATGCTCCTTGTTCCTGACGTTGGTGATGCCCATCACCTGGAGGCAAATGGGCTTGATGCGGAGGATCAAGGCGGCCTCGTGAACGGCGGAGTAAAAGTAGGAACTCCCCGTGTGCAGGGGCTCCTCCACCAGCGCCTCCGATGCCCGCCGTTGCCACTCCTGGATAAGTCGCTTCCGGTCCCCTTTGACAAACACATCCAGAGAGTCTAACAGGTCAATAAAGTTTTCCCGATCCCCATAAAACAGTTGCCACGACTCTACCCCTCGCTTGGAGAGGAGTTGGCACATTCGGCGCCAGAGACTCTCCAGGCTCTGACCTTCGTCGGGCGTGGTACGGGAAGAAGGGACGACGGCCTCTGTTTCTTTGATGTAGGAGGGCTGGTCGATCAAAGGGGCAAGGGGCTTCGCTTTACTGTCGCGGTCGGTAGGGTAACTAAAGCCGGGGGAGGAGCGCGACCAGGAGGGGGGTATTTCCTGTTCTTTCTCTCCTGGGGTCTCATTCGGGGTCAGCGCCAAGGAAAGCAGTCTCTCTTCCGTGGGAGTCCCGTCCCTCTTCTTGTGCAGCGGAGCGGTGTGGGTCTGGTGGTTCTTTTTACTATTCCCTCTCCAATCCAGACCCCCACTGTCCTTCACGGGGGTCGGGGCCGGTCGCCTTGGGTTCGGTGAATAATCCAAAGGGTAGTCCGCCGGGTGCTCTGGTAGGTCGTTGGTGGGGTCGTGCCGCGTGCTGCTTCGTGGGGTGGGAGAGGAGGGTGGCTTGGGTCCAGCAGCACCGCCGGCACCACCGCCTCTTGGAGGGTAGTGCACCGGTACGAAGGCGTAGGTACGGGGGTCGGGCTCTGGGCCGAACTGACCTACCAGGCGCTCCCACCTCCGGTGCGAGTCTTTCGGGCTAGGGAAGCTCTGTAGTATCGCCTCTACTCTAGGATCCGATCGTGCGAGGCGGTGGGCCCCGAGGAAGGCGGTCAGCCTCGCGTTCGGGTCTACGTCGTCCACCTCAGGACCGTTGTCTAACACCAGGAACCGCATCAGCTCCTCCTCTCGGCTCTCCCACTGCCGCAGGAGGGAGGGTATCTTGGCCGTATACTCTGGTCCGTAGATTCTGAAGAAGTCCTCGAGACGTTTCTCATAGTTCTTCACCTTGTACTTCCGGAAGAGTTTGGTGAAGGTGTCGATCTCGGGTACGGTGTTGACCACACTGTCTAGAAGGCGTAGGCCCCTGGGATTGTGTCGGGTGAGAAAGGTCCGGAGCCGCTCTCGGTACCCGTCCTTGTCCTGCGAGTCGACAGTGAAGGAGACACCCACCTGCCCCATTTCACACCCAATCACCAACGTCTTCATCTTGAGCTCCTCTACAATCTCTCGTACGGGTACAGGGAAAGGGGCGGAGGTCCCCACCACCCTCAAGTCGGCCTCTGTAATGTGCCGCGAGGAGCGGGGGACGAGGAGCTCCTTTACGAGCACGATGGCCTCTACATTGGGTTTATTACAGTTCCAGACCTCAGGGTTCGCGTCCGACTGTCTTTCCCCGTCGAGCCGGGTCTCCAGAATACCTGGATTGTTCTCGTGGACCTCAGAGGAGGTGAAGGTGACGGACACCGTCGGGGCACGCTTGGCGTAGGAAAGCGCATTCGAGAGGCTGACCTCTACTACGAAAGTTTTCTCTCCCGACCGGCAAGCCGCAGGGGGGATGTTGACTATATTGTGAAGTGTAGTAAGTATTTTCCAAGACATTGGTTTTTTTTTTTTGTTTGGTTTATTATGCTTGAACTAATTTTTTTTTTCCTGTTTCTTTTGCGATATGTTCACAGAGGGAAGAAGTAAGCAAAAACGAGGGGAAGAGGAAGGTAAAAGAATACAAGAAGAGAAAAAATAAAAGGGTTTGAAATTCCCAATTCTACTCTCGTATAGAAAAAAAAAGTTTTTTTTTTTTTTAAGCTCTTATTTATTTTTTCTCTCAACTATTATAATGTGATGCCTATTGAGTAGGTAGGAAGGAAGGACTCTCATCCCGTGAAGAGGTGTAGCGGTGGGCGTAAGGGGGGAAGGAATGAAAAGAAAGAATAATAATAATAAAAAAAAAAACGAAGGCGATACTGTCACACGGAGTTGAACTCGTCGCTGCTTATTATCTCTTTCGTTCCTCTTCGTACAGATTCTTTCCTGCCGCCTTACCAGTAGTCCCCGGCTTCGCACCCGACTTTGCCTGCTCCCGCATATCTCTCTCCTTGGCACGGAACATTTCATCCACCTTCTTTTGATCCAACTCCTTATCCGACGGGACCCAAAAGAATGGTTCCTTCTCTGCCTTGGCTTTTCTAAAGTTGGGCTCCCAGTCAAAGTTGTGTAACTTGACGTGGTAGTCAATCTTTTCTCTCTCCCAGTTGTCCCACTTCAGAAATACCTTTTGTTGATCGTCGTGGTCCATGGCACCGGTGGAAGTGAGGTTGTGCATGTGGGTCATCACATCCATATCATTCAGCACCTTACCCGCGCCCTCCAAATCCAGCTGAGAACACAGAAACGCAATCTCCTCACAGAGGGGTTCGGTGTTACTCCAGTAGTAGTGGCCACCGTGGCTGCGCAGTCGTGCGATGAGAGGGTGCGCGATGGGGTCCACCTCCTTCAGGGTACGTTGGTGGCGTAGCTTCGCCACGTATTTTAATGTGTTCCAGGCGGGCACCCGATCATCATCGAGACAGGCCGATATAAATATCCCTGGATAGGAAACCCGATTGTTAATATTGTAGTAAGGGTCATAGGCCTTTAGCGTTTCCAGATCCTCCTTTTTATTCAGTGGATCCCCCCAGTCATCGCGCTCCGCGAGAGAAAGTGGTAGATCGGGATCAATCATGGTATTGATGATGTCAAGAAAAGGGGAGCGTAAAAGAGCGTTTCCAAACAGACCGTTACCTCGCATGTTCATGGCAGCAGCGATAGGGACACAACCCGCACTATTCCCTGCCGCTACCATTAGCTCTGGTCTGGTGTAGCCAGCATCTACCATGTGTTCACAACACGCAATAAAGTCCTGCACCGTTTTAATTTTATTTTTTCCTTTTCCCTTTTCTGCCCAGAGAGGGAGTTCACCACCACCGCGTACGTGCGCAAAGGCGACCGTCCAGCGTCGGCGGATCATCCACATGTAGGGGGCAAGCTGAAAGTGCATGGAAGGAACCTCGCCGTAAGAGCCGTACACATAGATCAGACAGTGTTTGGGGGTGTTAGGTTTAGCCTCAAAATCGGTCGCCTCTTGTATAAAGGCGTCTCTTCGCTGACAAATGGTGATGGGAATCTCTGTTCCGTCCTCTGAGATGCAAACATCACGGTAGGTACTATAAGGCCACATATAATCCCACGGCGTAAACTGCTCCGATTGCCGCTGCGTAAACAGCGCTTCGGGGGCACACATCTTTGCCTTTTCAGCCGTCAGTTTGGAGTCAAAATTGAAAACACAGTCTCGGCTGGGTTGAGTAATACCACTATAGATAAAACTCATAGAGTCCTGACGAAAATTTTTGTTCAACCCCGGTGTTACAGAAACGAGAGGGGGAAAGTGAATCACAACATCCTGGTCTCTTGGGGTTTCCGCAGCGCGTTGGAGCCCCTCATCACAATTAATGACTCGTATATGAGCGTGCTTTTCAAAATTGTAGTGGTTTTCGTACAACACAATTCTGTTCTCGAACACATCTACATCGGTGATTTGCACGTCCTCCCTGTGAGGGACCAATTCATTCCAAACAGCCTCTTTTTGGTGTTTTAGCGCAACTTCCTCTCTAATATAGACTAACCGAAAGTTGGGGCCTTTATCAGATGTCACCATAATAAAATGCCCATTAATATGCTCCAACCAGTTCCATCCGTTTTTTCCTGCAATTTCTACCGGCTTTCCATCAGGAAAAAATGGTTTGAGTGGAGAGGGTATAACAGGAAATGAAGACGGAACCACAAAGGCGTTACCATTGAGCTTTGAATCCGAGGTAAAAGTCAAGTACTGATTATCTTTGGTTTTTCTTACATCCACAAAAAATTGTTCATCATCTTCGCGATACACCTCAATTGGGGGTTCCAGAATACCCGGACGAAGTGCTTGCATCATCACCTTATATGGCCTATTTAATTCGTTGGATTCTGTGTAAAAAAAGTTATTACCGTAACCGAATTCGATGCTGACAATATTTCTTCCACGAATAACATGGAACAAACTGGCATTATCAACGCTTCTTACATGACAAATATAACGATCACCCCCATCAATAGAAAGTGTGTAAGCAATATATTTCGCGTCTTCAGACACCCGACACACACCTATTGAGCAGTCTTTATAACCAAAATGTTGTTGAAGAAGAACGGGATTGATTAATTCTTCTCCGAGGAGGTCCACCTCGCCGTATCTTTTCCGGTAGAAACCTATGGAATTGGAATCCCCCCCTGGGACCGTTCTAGTAAAATAAACATAATCACCTATTCTCTCTTCACCCTTATCGAAACCCCCTTCCCTCGTAGTGATTACCACTTTTGCATCTAATTCTGCATCCAGGCGTCCTTTTTGATGCTTAAAATCAAATTTTGCGTCTATGAGCCTAAAGTGATTTCTTTCTTGCTTTATAAACTGCTGGGTATCCCTGTCGAAGAGGTCTTCCATGTATTGAAAAGGATCAGTCTTTTGTTTTTCACCATGTAGTAAAATATTCGCAGGTATTTCTTTGGGAAAGGGCCCATCAAGTGCAGGTAAAGGGTACTTATTTCTCAATTCTGGGTTAAAGCGGTTGACCATAGTTCTCATCAACGTGTACGCTTTATTGGATGTTGGAAGCCATGGATAAATTGCAGCCATTTTCCCTTGGTAAAGAGCTTTTTTTAGAAATTATATTAGTAGTATGTTACATAATCAAAGATAAAAAAAAAATCGCGAAGAGGAGGAAAGTATTTATATATAGAATTAAAATACAAAGGAATGTTCAAGCACATTAGCGCTTTGCACAATTGTAGAGTCATTAATTAAGACATCAAAATAATTTGAAGGGCGAATGTGATCGTTGAAACATACCCATTATTGTTCCCCGATATTTTTTTTTTTTGATATCTCACACTACAAAACCAGTAGCAAATTAATTGAAAAAAGAATTATTGTTTTTTTGCCTGAATATTAATCTTTTGCTGAGAGGAACTTGAGATACCCGTGAGGGAACTGTGGTCTTGCTGCAGAAACTTGGGCAACCAATTCACCCTGAACCATTCAATAGTATCGTTCCAACCATCTTCAAAGCCAATAATTGGGTTGAATTTAAGATCGTTTTCAGCGGCTGAAATATTAAACCAACGGTTCATTGTGAGGACAAAGACGTTAAATACATTGAGTTTAAAGGTGGTATTCATAATCATACCTAGCACTTCTGCGAAAAGGGCCACGATATAAAGAAACATGAAAGGGTAATGAAAACGGGCCTGGATAGACGGAAATCCCATTCCAACTACAGCCTTGTCCAATTCTTTCCAAAAGATGCAGTACGCTGCAGGCTCTGGGTGTGTATCGCCGTCAGTGACAATGTAAAATTTACCGAGCACGGGAGAATCTTTATACAACTGTCTTTCAGCAATTATCAGTCCATGGCAGTAGTTGTCAACATGAGTGAAACAAATACGATTATCGCCTTTGCCAAATACTCGTAGCTTCCCTGTCCCTGCGGCTTCCAACATATTCGGGAGAAATAAATTATCTCTTGGGCCATAAACTTGGTGAGGGGCCACAGCCACCGCCCAAAAATCTTCACTGCAGGCTGCTGTAACCTCCATCTCACCCTTGGCCTTCGTCTCTGCATACTTTTGCATATAAGACTTTAACGGAAGGGGAGGCATTTGTTCTTCCGTCAGCCCGTCCACGTTAGGTTGATGGAATAGACTTCCAATAAAACGGGTAGATGGTGAGGAGCTAAACACCAATTTTTTAACACCGTGCTCCTTGCAAGCTTTAATAACGTTCACTGTACCACCGTGATTTACCTTCTCGTACAAGTTAGTGGGGTGAAATGGCCCCACAGCAGCAGCGAGATGCCAAACACAGTCTGCTCCTTTAATAGCTTTGGAAACGTCTTCGTAAACTGAAATATCTCCCACCATATACTCAATTTTAGGATTCTCCCAAATTCCGATAGCCTTCTCTTTAGGGACAATATCAAAGCACACAACTTTCTCTGCACCACGCTCCACTAGCATTTCCACCAACCGCGTTCCAACAAAACCGGTGCCGCCTGTAACCACACAGATTTTGGGAACAGGCGGATATTCTCGCTGTGCCGCCTCCCTTTGTGCCTTGGAGAGAATGGGGTTTAATTCTTTTGACATTATTTTAAATATTAAGGTAAGGACTCTTTATAATAATCTTTGAAAAGAAGTGATGGAATAGTGCGTTGAGGGTATTTACCTCACAGAAATTTGCAGAATAAATCAAAAACTAACATGTTGACCGAAAAGAAAATTTATTTTTGGTGTTACTGTTCGATTTTAATCTCCTAATTCCCACTCTCCACTGTTTCTTTGCATATTCTTTCAATAGAAGTGCATTCTTTTGATACATTCTTTGCTAGGAGATCTAAAGACGAAGGTAACGGGACCACAGAGGGACCTTCATTAAATGAAAGTGTGTCACGTTTTCGTTTTCGGTCAAAAACGAGTTTATCTAAAAATATCCGTTTAGCCTCATTTTCACTCGAATTTTTTATGGGAGCTGACATGAAACCCCTCAGAAGAAGATTTAACTGCTCACCGCTACGACATAGTGAACTTTCCCCTGAAAACTCAATTTCTTGTGGAATAGTCTCAGTGAGATTTTCCAAGGTATCTTCTGTCACTTTTTTAAAGTTTTCCTTTTTACTATCGTATATAACTAAATTGTTAAAGTTTGCAAGTGTTTCGTCCGCGTACTTGTATTCGCTTTTTTTGTTATCAAACAGTGAACGCAAAACTAATGGATTCATCAGAGGAAGATTATCTGCGGCCGTGGAGGGGGTTTTGGGATTCGTAACCATACAGAGTGAAAAGACTTTAAGTGTATTTTCGAATAGTTGTTTGTATTGAACCTCTTTTCCCAGGTGAGAAACCGTTTTCTGTGACCAAGGGGAAGCTACAAGAAAGTCCTTCAATTGTTTTGCGTCGAGGTCCGTGGCTGCACATAGATGCAAAATTTTCCAAATGGTGCACGCCAAATATGAAAAAGATAATATGTTGGTAATCGGCTCCATAAGAAATACAGAAGTCTGTGGGGCTTTTGAATTATTTTTGTTAATAATTTCTACAGTACTAAGAATCTCAATGAGTGAGTTTATCGTTTTCCGTAACCAGTTGGGGTCCTCAGAACTCAAAATTTCCATTTTTGAAAAATTGGCGCACGTGCGCAGTAATTGTGTGTAAGGAGTTTCAGGCAGTGTCGAGTTGTTAATCGCCATTCGAAACGTTGAAGTTGGTGTGGAGAGGGGTATTGCCGGTTGTTTACCTCCCCCTAGTGTGTTCAATTGCTGAAAAAAGCACCTACGATCCTTCGGTTTCGAATACAATGAAGTCAGCATTTGGAGAACATCCGCTCGGTCTTCGTTGGCTGAGTCTCGGCTGCAAATAATGTTAGTACATTCCCATATTGGCAAACAGAGGGCCGTTGCCAGTGCGGCGCTTTGTGGGTCGTCAAATTGATGCCCGCACCAGATTTCATCAAAAAGCTCTAGAAAAGTTTGTTTTACCTCGGTGGGTTTGACTTCGGGTCGAAGGAGGTTTTGGAGTTTCGTCTTGTCATTTTTAGGCCCGGTCATTCTCGGTGGGTGATTTGTACCTATTTTCTATCTTGATTTTGGGGGTTGGTGAGTGGTGGGAAGGGGGAGGTGTGGGTGGGTGTTTGTATATTGTTTTTATCCTTTTGGCGGGAGGCCCTGGGGACGCGTGGCGTGGTGCTCGCGGCTGGAGGGGAGGGCCGGGGCCCCTCGGGCCCCCCGTTAGGGCTAAGGGTATAGAGGATTCCAGCCAAAAAGGAACACGTGTTCTTTTTTTTAGTTCTTTTTCGTTGTTACCGATTTCAGTTCAGTTGTCTTGGTATGTAGTGAAGCCTTATTTCGTCTCTCTCCCTCTCTCTTGCATCTCTTCCTTAAGACCAAGCTCTTTTTTAGTTTTACTCTTTCTTTATTTTTTGGGAATTTTGTTTTTTTACCTACCAAAGCCTGAGCCAAACTATAGTTATTCCTATATTTTTAATTTCAGTCAAACAAACACTTTCTTTTATAGTCACTTTTTTTTTTTTTTTAATTTCCCTACTTCCATTCAGTATTACCTAACCGAACGATATCAAACAAACCAAAAAAAAAAAAAATAAAAATAAAAAAAAGTAATAACAACAAAAATATAATATTGAAAAAATTAAAAAAATAAATAAAAAAATTTAAAATCATAACCTAAATAAATTTATATATTTTTATAAAAAAAATATTAAAGTAATTTCAACTTTTTTTTTTTCAAAAGTCCACGTGAAACGTAAACTAAAAGTAAACCACATAATAATTACCAACTAAAAAAACAACAACTATAATAATCTTCGAGTTGAATTAACTTTGGGGGAAGGCAAGTACTGATAATTTGATATGAGATATTTATTTGCTTTGCTTTTTATTCTAACAGCCACACTGTGCTGTGCTGAGAATTCAATCGCCACAGGAGGAAGCTGTGCAAACAGCGACTCATCCCCTTCATGTTTGGACGGTTCTACACTCACAATTACTGGGACCGGTTTGACTGGCAGTAAAATCCAAATTGGAAGGACTGCGCTCGAAAAGACTGCATTGACGTGTAATTCGTTGAGTGCGTCTCAGGGATCGATTAAGTGTACGCTTCGTGTCACAGGCGATTACACGGGAGTTTTTCCTGTGTTTATTGATGACGCAACTTCGCCTATTGGATCACTACTGATCGGTAAGCTTTATGAACTAAGTATACCAAGATTCTCTACAGCATACAATGCGGACCAACACATTGTTGCCCTAAGCGCCAGTTCCTATAATAACGGGGACGCGCTTACCGTCTACGGTGTTTTCGACAGCTCTCAGAGTTATGAAGTCATCCTTTTCAACGAGCAGCACAACATTTCTCTAACGTCTCCTGGTTTGCCAACTTGTTCCAACCCCAAACTGAGCCGTGTCAATGTCGGTTCCTCCTCCGATCCGAATGCTATTCAATGCACCTTATCCAAAAAAGCTGAAATGATGGGATCCTACGGAGTGATCGTTCGTGAAACTAACAAAGGAGCTCTTCTTCTGGGTTCAGCTGAAGTGGGCTCTTTTTCTTTAAGTTCTGGTCCACCGGCAATCAAAGGGGCATCTGGAGCATGCGGTGTCAGCTCTGTGGATTGCGTCACTGATGGCAAACTGACGGTAGAGGGAAGTGGAATCAATACAAGGACTCCGTATACAGGAAGCAGCGCGAGTACGTACGCTTATTTTATTTTCGGCTTCACTCAAAGTGGGGACGTGAAGGAAAAAATTACGTGTTCAAAAACGACGGGTTCTGGAAGTAGCACTGATGGTTCGTTGACCTGTACACTGAAAGTTGGTTCGAATGTGGCCTCTGGAATGTACCCCGTGTATATTCAAAATCAAATGGGTAACCATCTGCAGTCATTAACAGAAAAGTACTATATTGGAGCGCTGATGGTTGGTACATTCTACCAGAGGAACTTTTCTGGGTTCTACAGCAATGTCACCCTCCCCACCAACGTTGAGAAGCTGCTGGTTACGTCATTCAACGGCGAAGAAAAAACGCTTAAAAGTGGAGATACTATGGTTATTTACGGCAACTTTGACCCTGAATCAACGTATGAGGTTTTATTTTTCAACTTCCAGCGCAACATTTCACTGATGAATAATGGTCTTCCCAGCTGTGAGATTTCGTCTGTAGCAGATTCGAAAATTTCCTGCACACTGGGAAAGAAGCCCTCAGTAATGGGAGCATTTGGGTTTCTCGTACGGGATATAAAGACTGGGTGGATCTTACCTGGTAGCACAGACTTACAATTTACGATCGACTCTGTGGCCATGGTGATTACGGGAGGACTTGGCGCGTGTGCTGAAAACAGCTCTCTATGCAAGACGGGACAAGATCTCGTGGTAAACGGCAGCTACATCAACACTGTAAAGCCATACGAGGGAAGCCGGGACAGTTCTTACGTTGTGTTCACCATCGGGTTCGACGGTGAAACCGACGTCAGCAAGAAGATCACTTGTTCTGCTACACAATCAGACGGACGCGGCCGTAACGGCAACGCTACTTGCACGCTGAAACTTGGTTCGAATGTGGCCTCTGGAATGTATCCCGTGTATCTACAGAACCGTTTGGGTAACAAGGAGACTCAGATTTCCACCAAGTACTATATTGGAGCGCTGATGGTTGGTACATTCTACCAGAGGAACTTTTCTGGGTTCTACAGCAATGTCACCCTCCCCACCAACGTTGAGAAGCTGCTGGTTACGTCATTCAACGGCGAAGAAAAAACGCTTAAAAGTGGAGATACTATGGTTATTTACGGCAACTTTGACCCTGAATCAACGTATGAGGTTTTATTTTTCAACTTCCAGCGCAACATTTCACTGATGAATAATGGTCTTCCCAGCTGTGAGATTTCGTCTGTAGCAGATTCGAAAATTTCCTGCACACTGGGAAAGAAGCCCTCAGTAATGGGAGCATTTGGGTTTCTCGTACGGGATATAAAGACTGGGTGGATCTTACCTGGTAGCACAGACTTACAATTTACGATCGACTCTGTGGCCATGGTGATTACGGGAGGACTTGGCGCGTGTGCTGAAAACAGCTCTCTATGCAAGACGGGACAAGATCTCGTGGTAAACGGCAGCTACATCAACACTGTAAAGCCATACGAGGGAAGCCGGGACAGTTCTTACGTTGTGTTCACCATCGGGTTCGACGGTGAAACCGACGTCAGCAAGAAGATCACTTGTTCTGCTACACAATCAGACGGACGCGGCCGTAACGGCAACGCTACTTGCACGCTGAAACTTGGTTCGAATGTGGCCTCTGGAATGTATCCCGTGTATCTACAGAACCGTTTGGGTAACAAGGAGACTCAGATTTCCACCAAGTACTATATTGGAGCGCTGATGGTTGGTACATTCTACCAGAGGAACTTTTCTGGGTTCTACAGCAATGTCACCCTCCCCACCAACGTTGAGAAGCTGCTGGTTACGTCATTCAACGGCGAAGAAAAAACGCTTAAAAGTGGAGATACTATGGTTATTTACGGCAACTTTGACCCTGAATCAACGTATGAGGTTTTATTTTTCAACTTCCAGCGCAACATTTCACTGATGAATAATGGTCTTCCCAGCTGTGAGATTTCGTCTGTAGCAGATTCGAAAATTTCCTGCACACTGGGAAAGAAGCCCTCAGTAATGGGAGCATTTGGGTTTCTCGTACGGGATATAAAGACTGGGTGGATCTTACCTGGTAGCACAGACTTACAATTTACGATCGACTCTGTGGCCATGGTGATTACGGGAGGACTTGGCGCGTGTGCTGAAAACAGCTCTCTATGCAAGACGGGACAAGATCTCGTGGTAAACGGCAGCTACATCAACACTGTAAAGCCATACGAGGGAAGCCGGGACAGTTCTTACGTTGTGTTCACCATCGGGTTCGACGGTGAAACCGACGTCAGCAAGAAGATCACTTGTTCTGCTACACAATCAGACGGACGCGGCCGTAACGGCAACGCTACTTGCACGCTGAAACTTGGTTCGAATGTGGCCTCTGGAATGTATCCCGTGTATCTACAGAACCGTTTGGGTAACAAGGAGACTCAGATTTCCACCAAGTACTATATTGGAGCGCTGATGGTTGGTACATTCTACCAGAGGAACTTTTCTGGGTTCTACAGCAATGTCACCCTCCCCACCAACGTTGAGAAGCTGCTGGTTACGTCATTCAACGGCGAAGAAAAAACGCTTAAAAGTGGAGATACTATGGTTATTTACGGCAACTTTGACCCTGAATCAACGTATGAGGTTTTATTTTTCAACTTCCAGCGCAACATTTCACTGATGAATAATGGTCTTCCCAGCTGTGAGATTTCGTCTGTAGCAGATTCGAAAATTTCCTGCACACTGGGAAAGAAGCCCTCAGTAATGGGAGCATTTGGGTTTCTCGTACGGGATATAAAGACTGGGTGGATCTTACCTGGTAGCACAGACTTACAATTTACGATCGACTCTGTGGCCATGGTGATTACGGGAGGACTTGGCGCGTGTGCTGAAAACAGCTCTCTATGCAAGACGGGACAAGATCTCGTGGTAAACGGCAGCTACATCAACACTGTAAAGCCATACGAGGGAAGCCGGGACAGTTCTTACGTTGTGTTCACCATCGGGTTCGACGGTGAAACCGACGTCAGCAAGAAGATCACTTGTTCTGCTACACAATCAGACGGACGCGGCCGTAACGGCAACGCTACTTGCACGCTGAAACTTGGTTCGAATGTGGCCTCTGGAATGTATCCCGTGTATCTACAGAACCGTTTGGGTAACAAGGAGACTCAGATTTCCACCAAGTACTATATTGGAGCGCTGATGGTTGGTACATTCTACCAGAGGAACTTTTCTGGGTTCTACAGCAATGTCACCCTCCCGACCAACGTTGAGAAGCTACTGGTTACTGGCTTGAACGGGAGTAGCTTTGTGAACGATGATACGCTTACCATTTATGGTAGATTTGACCCTAACGCTGTCTATGAGGTCCTTGTGTACAGTGTGCAGAGAAACGTCTCGCTTTTCTTGGGCGGCCCAGCCCCACAGTGCGACAACCCAGTTGTGACGGAGTCCTCTATCAGCTGCAAAATTTGGAAGAAACGATCGATGGGGCGTTACCGCGTTTTGGTTCGCGACAATGCTACCGGTTGGATTCTCCCAGACTCCTCGTCTGTATCTACCTTCACTATTGCCACTCCCATTAAAATCACCCAAAAAAGCTTCGTCTCCTGCCCCGACGGCTCCACGGAGTCCTGTGGTAGCGGTGCGGTGCTGAACTTTTCCGGCTCTGGTCTAAACCCACACGACCCCTATCCTGGCAGCAAGCAGTCCTCCTACATCAAGGTATCCATTGGTCTACAGGAGGACCTCGACGCCAAGGACACCATCACGTGCACCACGCTCTCCAGGACAGGCAGTCACCGCAACGGTTCCGTCACATGCACCCTTACCATCGGAAGTAATGTTGGACCTGGTACCTATCCGGTGTACATTCAGAACCAGCTGGACAACGGAGGGACACTTTCCCCCAAGTTCTACGCGGGCAGTATGTTGGTACACCGTTCTCAGAAGATTTGGACGAATGCGTTGTGGTCCCCTGAGGGCTCCACGACGTATCTCTCCAACTTTACCGCCGCCGCACCGCTCAACGTGATGGATCAGACAGAATTGGTCTTCTTTGGCCACTTTGACCCTAAAGTGACGTATAAAGTGACCTTCTCTCACACCTCCAAAAGCACCTGCAAGGTTCTATCCGTGTATACTAATGCCCTACGGTGCCTCTACGTCTGGTCCGGCAACAGCTATCAGACAGAGACGACTTTTCCTTTGATTCGAGACATGAATACCAACGACGTCGTCACACGGGTGTCGAGCACCTTCTCTCAAGAGCTGACCCTCTACCCCCCTCTCCCCGCCGTGGTGGCAGCCGACGGGAGTTGCGCCCAGGACAGCACCCAGTGCCGCACCGGAGAGGATATCACCTTCACCGTGCTCCACCTCAACCCCGAAAGCTCCTCTGCACCACGTATCCTCTTCTCCAACGATGCGGTTCGGTGTTCCTCTGTCGTGATGGTCGGGGAGGATAAGGTGCGGTGCACGCTGCAGATCTCCGCCCCGAATGGGGACTATACCGTATCCTTGAAAGGCAGTGACAAGGAGCCCGAGGTGGCGGTGGGGAGTCTTACGGTGGGGAAGAAGGGACGAGCGGGATGGCGGGGGGTGGCAACGGTCCGCAACCCCAACAACTCCCGGCAGGGGCCCCCCGACCTCGCCACATTTGTCTGCACCATTGTCTTTGCCATTCTCTTTGGGATTCTCCTCATTGTCTTGATCGCTCTCTGCTGCTGCTGCGACATCTCCCGTAAAGGCGCCCATCTTCGTCGTAATAAGCAAATTACCCTGGAGGCTCCCGAGTTCGCGGAGGACATGACAAAGTTTTCTCCCACCGATGGGCTTCACGAAGGCTCGGCGGTGACGGACAGCCGCAACGCGTCCATCAATGAGACGTTCGTACCTCGTGATCCGCGGTCCTCGCTCTGCAACGGCAGGGTAACGAACAGCAGCACCCCCGCCTCTCCTCCTGCCGCTGCTGGGGTAAGCCGCTACAGTAACTATCATTCGTCTTCCAACCCCAACGACAGTAATGCACTTCCTAATAACACGAATAATAATAATAATAACGGCAATGTCATAACAACTCCCCCTACAGCGTCCCTTTCTCCGTCGTTATACAACCCTACTGTCCCTCCCCCAACCAGTATCTTTCGGGCCACCAAGTAAATAAATAGCCAGTCTATTGATTTGCGTAATAATTTTTTTTTTTTCATTTCTCTCCTCTCCTCTTCAACTCCCACCCTCTTTTTCATTTTATTATTTTTCTACCTACTGTAAAAGATGCGAAATTATATATATATATATAAAGCAATAATAATTATAACGAAATAGCTGAAAGATAAACAGCAGAACTACATCCAACAACAACAAAAAGAAACCTGACAAACAAGCAAACCAACAAAAACAACAACAACAATGAGGAATCGCCTTGCTGTTTGTTGTTTTTACATTTCCCTTTCAAGGAATGTAGTCGTTTCAGACTTGAGGAGTTTTTTTTTGTCTTTTCCAACTGTAGGCCTTTTTTATTTTATTTATTTACTTGTTTTAGTAGTTTTTCTGAATCTATTTTGATCGTGAGAGTTGATCTTTTCACTGCTGACATTCACACTTGTCTCAGAAGAATTCCTCTCCACGAAAAGAAAATCTTTTTTTTTTTTCAGAAACTCTTCTAAATCATAACTAAATACAGTAGCGAGATTTTTTTTTTTTTATTCACTCACTCCCTCTCTCTCTTTTCAACTTTTTTTTAATATTATTTCTGTCTCGCTGTTCAAAAGAAAAAACAACAACGACAACAACAACAACTAATTTATTGACTTGCTGTTGCCGAGTCTATTCTTTGTGTGTGACTTCCTCGGAAGCACGACTTACAACCCTGTGCCTATTCTTTCCACTTCCCTTTCTTCTTTGGACGAGTAGTTGAAAGGTGTGCTTTTGAAGTTCTGAAAGCACCCGTGTCACAGCAATAATAATAATAGTAATCACAAGACAAAAAAAAAAAAAAGGTCTTTACCATCATCATTATCGTCATCATGTCGTCTATGGTAGCTGCGACTCTTCTCGCGGTATCCAAGGTGGTGGTCACGGTTCTTCTCGGGGCCTTCACCTGCAAGCGCATTCCCTTTATGACCTCTACTATCCGCGATTTTAGCTTCTTGATTACCACAGTGTTGTTACCCTGCCTCACCTTGTACAATGTTTCCATGTCAGTGACGGTGGAGGTGTTAATCCGTTGTAGCCTCTTGTTGGTATTTTCAGTTCTCTTTATCGCCACTGGCATTGCCTTTTCTTTATGCTTCGCCAAGTTACTCTTCCGCCCATCCTTTGAGGAGAGTGGGGTGCCCCCTGCGTTGAAGGGTCAGGTTCGTCTGGAATTACTGTATCACACCCCCTCCTCCCCGCGCGACGCAGACCGCCGTCCAACTCACCAGTCGCGAGCCAACCCGTTCGTGGCGGTGGTGCTGAGTGAGGAGCTGGAGGCTAAAGGGGTGTCGGGGCATGACCTTGTAGCTCAGCTGTCGCCACCGGGGACGGCGGTGGAGGCCTACCCCGCCAAGTTTTGGGGCTTCCTCGTCGCCATGTCCATCCTAAACACCGTTACCCTGCCGCTTTCTGTCTTTCAAAACCTCGCCGAGTCGGTGGACTGGGTGGACCTCGAAACAGGGACCGCGTATATATTTGTATTTAGCATGGCTACCACTATTTTTCTGTGGGGCGGCGGTCCCCTCATTGTGGCCCACTCTAAACGGAAGTTTGAAAAGAAGAGGCTGGTGCGGAAGTTGATGGAACGACACCTGTTGCGGTCGGGGCAGTGTGATGTAGCCACGCAGACCGCCGTCTTGGAAGACTCCTCGGCCACCCACGGCGATCTCCTCGTCGACCCCGACCATGACCCGATTTCGACCCCCGTAATCGTGAACGACAAGTCCACCCAGGCCGACACCACTTTCCCCGGTCTCCCGCATCTGACGCCCTGCCCTGCTGTGGTAGAACAGTTCCCTTATAACTGGGAGGAGGAGGGTATCCTCAAGGTGGTGTACCACCGCACAATGCACGAGGCGGATACGTTGGAGTGGCGTTCTCTCCTTAGGAGGGTCTGGCTTTCTGCCACCAACCTCTACCGGAGTCTTAGCACCAACCTTCCCTTTCTGGCCATTCTGGTCGCCATCCTTATTGGGGTGATTCCACCGCTACGGCATCTCTTCTTTGGGGGTCCGCTCTCGCTGTTCATGGATGTGATTGGATTGATCTCCACCGGGGCCATCCCGTGTTGTCTGCTACTGTTGGGGGCGAACCTGGCCAACACTGGGGCGGAGGGAGGGGCTGACGAGGATGACACCTCGCTCTGCCGTGACTTTGAACAGAATACGGTGTTTCCTTTGCATGAAGAGGATCTTGAACTGGTGGGAGAAGACGCATCTTATGCTTCTCGGTACAACGTGTTGCATCAGGAGGTGGATGAGTTTTGCTTCTACTCCCCGTACCAGCTCACTGAGGCGACAGAGACAACGAGTCCACCGTCCTCTGCCCTCCAGACCGCCTTTTCGTTGAAAGGAGTGGATCAAAAGTTTGTATGGGGTGCTATCGGGTCAAGGTTGGTTCTACTCCCCGCGGTCACCTTTATTTGCCTCGTCCTCCTAACTAGACTGATGCCGTTTGTCTTTGGCGGCGACACCCCTGATAAAACCCTCCTGTTTGTTCTGTTTTCTCAGGTCGCCGCCCCAACGGGTATCAACACAGCGCTGCTCTATAACCAGGCAAATTTCATGACCTACGGCTGGGCAAAGATGTTGTTTTATCAGTACTTACTCTGTACCATTACGACAGTGACCTGGACGGCACTAAGCCTCGTTTATGTCCGTAACTTTTAGGCAAGCCGCCAGGAAGGAGACTATCAAAAAAATAAAAAATAAAAAATACAAGTTATTATTGTCATCTGCACCTCGTTTTTTGGTGTGGTGCACTTTCCAAATAGGAAACTACATCTTCTGATGATACTGAGAACCTTTTCTCTCTCTCTCCCTTTCTCGCATCTCTGCGCCAGCGTGTTTCTTTTTTCTGTCAAGGCAATCCTGTTCCCAATGCAACCGTTTCTTTCCACGTAGTGTCAGTTCGGTGCCTTTTCGAATTCTGACGCTTTTTCCCTCTTCCGTTTTTTCCACCATCTTGCCACTTTCCAGCTTGGCCAAAAAGCGTGCCGAATCCCGTGGATGCTTAGAAATTTGGACTGCCTTAGTGTACAATTTGGTTGTGGCACACTCCGTTGTGGTATAGTCGGTTAGAACAAGCGGCTCTCACCCGCTAGACCCGGGTTCGATTCCCGGCAACGGAAAAGTTTTTTCCCCTCACCTTTTCGGCATTTTTTGGCGAAGTGAGGACGAGGGTTGTGTTTACCCCTAAGGGAAACAAACTGGAAGAGCAGGAGGGCTCCTTAGCGCCTTCTCTTTTTTTAACGTCGACTTGTGGTGAAGTGTACGCTTCTTAGTTTGTAGAGTTTCTTTTTTTTTTAGGTTTCGCGTTCCGCTTTGGTGGCCCTTCATCGAGGCGGGCCTTTGGACCCCCTCCCCCCCCCCCCCCGAAGGTCTACGTGTGTGCGGCGAATTTTTTCTAAAAGGAAACCTATGTTTTAGTACATAAGCAAGAGGCATTGGGGCTAGCCTACGGCTTAAGGAAAGCCCTTGGCCACCCCTCGCCGCTACAGGAGGCGATGGGCGGGTATCCTAAGAATTTGTGGTAGCGTTCCACTTTTTTTTTAATATTTCTGTGTTGAGACCGTTGTGTTTTAAACTTTGGAGCTGGTAGAACAGGGGAAGTGTCGTGTTTTGCCTAGCTTCCCGCCGTTTGTATTTTTTATTTTACAGATTTACCGTGGTTCCCATTTTCATTTTTAATTTTTGCTTCTCAAATACTCAATTAAACAATAAACAGATTGCCACGTTGTCATTCATAAATATTGTTAATTTGGTTCGTTCATTTCTTGCTTTTTCTCTTCTGAGTATTTTGATATTAATATCTTAAGTCTTCGTTTACAGTCGTTTTTGAAATGTCTGCCGATAAAAAGCCTGTTCGCGTGACTTACATCTGGCTTTCCGGGAAGGATGCCCACCATGATATCCGAAGTAAGGACAGAACGATGTATTTGACTGAAAAGGAGATCAGTGAACACCCCAAGGAGCTTCTCCTAAAGAACTTCTTCCCTGTGTGGAATTTTGATGGCTCTTCTACCGGTCAAACCAAAGGAAGTGACACGGAGGTGCTTCTGAAACCGGTGAATGCGTTTCCTTGCTGTCTCCCAAGACGTGAGGGAAGCAAAATTCCTTGGATTCTTGTTCTGGCTGAGTGCTATTTACCCTCGGGGGATCCCACACCTGACAACTCGCGCGCTTCTGCCCGTCAAACGTTTGATCTGAAGCCCGAAGAGCGACCTTGGTTTGGCCTGGAGCAAGAATTTTTTATCGTGGATCGTACCGGTCGTCCGTACGGCTGGCCTAAGCTGGGATTTCCAGAGCCCCAAGGTCCTTACTATTGCGGGTCCGGTGCTTTGGTTTCCTGGGGGAGAAAGTTCGTGGACTTGCACTACGAAGTCTGCCTGGAAATGGGACTCAGTGTTTCCGGTACGAATGAGGAGGTGACTCCTGCGCAATGGGAATTCCAGGTCGGTCCCTGTGAAGGAATTGAGATGGGGGATCAACTTGTTGTTGCCCGTTGGGTTCTTCTTCGTATTCTTGAGGATTACGACCTCGATGTGGATTACAGGGCGAAGCCCATCAAGGGTGACTGGAATGGTAGTGGTTTACATACCAACTTTTCCACGGAGTCTACTAGAGCAGAGAATGGTTTAGACACTATATACGAGTACATTGAACGACTTAGCAAGACTGTGAGAAAGGACATTATTTTTTACGGAGCTGAAAACGATACCCGTCTTACTGGCAAGCACGAAACCTCTAGTGTTTCGCAATTCTCTTACGGTGTGGGAACCCGGACTACTTCTATCCGCATTCCCAACTCGGTAGCGGCGGAAAGACGCGGTTATATGGAAGACAGACGCCCTGCCGGTGATGCAGACCCATACCTGATTACGTCTCGCCTTTTTGCGTCTTGTATCGGTCTTGAGGCCCCCGCGCTGGATGTGGCTTCCCCAACGCACGAAAAGGAATGGATGAGACATGCTTTTGGTAACGAAGGTGTATAAATGTAGTGTTATTTTTTCTGTCGGTAACCGATTCGCTGGTTACATCGGGGACATGGATAGCAAAGAGTTCCATTTGGATAACCTCCTTATTACTACTAATTTCCAATTCGATAAATCTTCTTCTTCTTTCTTTATTTATTTATTTATTTATTATTATTATTATTAATATAGGAGTTGTAAATTTTTTTCACTTCTTTCTCTTTTTTCACTTCAATTTTCTTGACTAGCTATACCAATTGGAGTGAGGAGTTCTGGGGATCTAAAGGGTAGAAGTTTATCGTGTTGGTGTTTGTTTTTTCCCTTTTCCTTTTTGATCTTATAACCTTTAAACTAAGTCTTTTTTTTTTTACTCGTTAAATTAGTTATACCTTTAGTTTTTTTCTCTTATAATAATTGCTGTGAAATATCGTTTGAAGGGCGGAAATGTGGAGTGAATTTCCCTTTAATTTATTTTCTATATTTTTCTTCCTTCTATCAGAAAAGTAGGATAGTTTTCATTATTATTATTTTTATCATTTCCGACTGCAAAGCGACCCCAATGAAGGAAAGTAGTGAAGTTGCCAAAGTTGATGGTGTGGCCAAGCCTATTGCCCCAGCCAAGAAAAGTAAAAAGAAGAAGAGTAAGAATAAAACAAAAGGTTTATATGATTTGTATTTAGCAGATTCGGGGAGTGACCAATCTTATTCTGCAGAGGAAGAGGATTACGTAGATTTTCTGAACGAAGAATATACCGTAGACATGGATATCAATATTCTAATTAACCAAACCGTACAAAATATTATTCAGAGTGTCTGTCTCGAAGATTTTGACGATCTGAAGATGTTTGGGGACGCAGAGTTGAATTGTTTTGTAGCGGCTGTGAAGCATAATAGTTCCATTTTATCCATTCAAATAAGATATTTGGATGTTGGAGATGACTCTTTAGTCCCTCTTTGCCGGGCGCTAGTGAATCATCCGCGACTTCGGGCGTTAGATTTGACCGGAACCCACGGTACTGATGCGACCAGTAGGGCACTGCGCCAGTTAGTGTGTAATAACTCTAACATCATATTTGCTAAACTGGACAGCTCCATTTGCAATGCACGTGACTGCGAAATAATTGAAGAGGCGTGTAAGTACAATGCCTTTGTATGCGCCGATCCGAATAGCAATCCATTTCATTTGGGTTTGTTACGAAAAATTAGCGCAATAGAGGAGAAGGACCAAAAGCTCCAGGAACAAATGAGAGCGAAGCCGTGGCTTTTGGGCGATCATCGCACGAATCAGACGGAAGATCCCGTACCGAAAAAAGGGAAGAAGAAGGTCACTATTATAGCGAGTAAAGGAAATATTGGCGCTGAGGTGTGTCCCCAGTTTGTATCTGGGAGCTGCGCTTACGGGTCTCGTTGTAAATACTTTCACCCAGAGCGAACTGCAGCGCTCCGAAACGTGTCTGCATCCTCTCAATACAAGGCAGACTACAGCGTGAACGATGGAGCCTCGACCGCCGGCGGCCTTTCTGTGCTTTCCACTACCAGTTCTCTACGCCCGCGACTACAGAGTCGTCTCCGTCCTTCCCATTTCACGTATCGCCCAGAACGGTTTCATAAAGAGGAGGAGTACTCGGAGGACAGCGGTAATGACTCAGACGTTGACGACGACGGGGAGGATACTCGGTCTGGAGTGGTGATGGGGGCATCTGTGTGGTGTGCTGCTTGCGTAGTGATTTGTTGCTGTGCGTTGATTGTTCGCCTGTAGTCATGGCGGGACCGGTAGCGTGCTTGAGTTAAAATTTGGGTTAGACTGTGTGTAGTTTAAGCTGAGAGCGAAAATACAAAAACAAACTTTGTTGAGTAATTTCACCTATAATTGCTCTTTTTCCCTTCCTCTACGGGCTGGCAAGAAGATCCTTTTTTTTTTTTTAACCTTGAATGGCTTCTCCCATTACCAGACGTCTTTGCGGTCTGAAAACGTTTTTAGAGCTTCACACAAGCGCACTCCCGTCACTGGAGGAGCCCGGCTGTATTATTCGCTCTCAGGGAAGCCCGCTGTCCTCCGAGCACGGTAATGGGGGACCAGCCTCCGAAGTTGAAGAGAAGCGATTGGTCTCTCCCTCTTTGGTCTCTGACATTCTCGACTTTGTACCCTTTAGAGTCCAACCAACCGAGCGGATTTCAATGGGCGGGGAGTGGTTCTGGAAGACCTATCGACACTGCCTGCATGGGGATGACGTAGTCGTGAACCTTGCTGGGACTGGAGTTAACCTGGCCGAGGATTCGCTAGACACGCAGAAGCAGCTCCGTCGCCAGGTACTGGACAGGTTGGAAATTGTGACTGACGGGAGGGTGAGTAAAGCGGATCTTCTGACATTATACCACGGGTCTGCCAAATTGGAGGTGATGTGCGCACTCGCCCTTTCTGTTGTCCTCCACGTCGTCCGTCAGCCGCTGCTAGAGTCCAATGAGGGCCCTCAGGCGCTCGTACTGTGTGCCACCAAGGAGCAGTGTGATGAGCTGGGATACCTATTAGAGCGGTGTAGCTCCAGCCTGCACCTCGTGGTACACAACTTGTTTGAGCCCTATCCTTCTATTCCCCCCACCAAGCGGGCCGAGATTGTAGTAGCCACCCCTACCCTATGGGAGAGTGTCTCCCCTCCTCCGCCTCAAAAAGGTAATCTGGAAGATTTAATCTCGTTCTTATACGATGGGTTGCCACCCCCCACCTACAACACAACACGCTGGAGGCCGTACACAGCGGAGCACATTGCCCAACTGGTGCTGTTCGATGTAGATCTTCAGGTGTCGTGTGGGTTTGGTCCTTTACTGTCTCAGCTGCTGGATCCTCCCCGAGGAAAGGGTTTACCCCGCGATACACAACTGTACGTGGTGACTAACCCACTTCGAACCCCATACACCGACCCCTGTAGCGATATGGGCCCGGTGAGACAGTACCTCAAGAGGAGCAGAATGCGGGAACATAGTGTGGCCGAGGTAGCCGTGTATCCGTGCTGGTCTACGTCAGAGGATACCCCCACCTCCACCCCTTCCCTGAAGCGACCGAGAGAGTCCACAGAAACCACCATCCCCCGAGAAACAGCACTGAAGCAGGGTCTACTACTAAGGAACGCCATCTCCCTCCCTCGTGTGTTGCTGGATTTCACGACGGTGACGCAGCTGAGGGAAGGGGTGATGGAGGAGGCGGATCGGTTTATGCGGCAGTACCACACCGATCTCCCGCCATCCACCGAGAATACCAGTGAAGCCACGTCCCTGCTGACGTCCAGTCTGGTGTGGCTGGTGGACCGACCCTCCAGTGACGTGGTGGTACTAGCGGATATCGCCCTCTTGATCGGTATTCAAGAGGAGGAGGTCGGTGGGACTGCGATTCTGTCACGCCTTTCGCTGTTGATGAGTCACCTTGAGGATTGGTTTAACGGTAGGGGGTACGATGGCAGTGTCCTCTCGTGTGTGAATGTAGCCTCCATCCTCCAGGCGACGGAAGAAGGCAGCAGGGGATTCTATTTTCTGTCGCGAGAGGCGGTGAGGGAGGCCAATGCCTGGTGCGACGCACTCTGTACCCTAGCCTCTGACCGTCTGGCGGTATCGTTTCTTGAGATTTCTACTCCCCGTGCGCCCTCTTCGAGTAACACAATGCCTCCTTCCCTTCCGGATCACTTGGAGGAAAGTATTCGCTTCGCCAACCGCTACCATCACGAAAAGATTTCCAAAGAAGACCACTCCATCTTACCACCTTCCTTGTTTCTCCCACTCTCTTGTCGCTCCTGTCTTTCCGCTACTGGAGTGCATCCTTTCACAGTGGTGGTGCTCCGCCGGTTCGCGGCTAGCATGGACGCCATTCTGCGGGTGCCCCCCGGCAGCCCTTCTCCGTTACTGTTATACTGTCTGGAGGAGTGTGTCCAGTATGGCCGACTACTGTCCTACTACTGTTACCGCGAGCCGGCGGCAAAGACGAAGCACACCCACACAGAGGGAGAAGATGGGGAGGCGAGCGAGACCTCAGGGCGCGATGAGGAGACGGAGCTGCCACTGCCGTGTGTGTCTGTGTTTTTAGAGTTTGAGTCCCACTCCGCCGCTATGGAGGCGGTGCGACTTTTACGATGGAAGCAGTCCGGTGACGTCGGCACGGTCGGTCTGTTTCGTACCCAAGTGTACTATGCTGGGGTATGTGAAGAGGAAGAGAAACATAGCCAACTTGGTGGTGAAAACAGTGATTCCGACGATGACGATGACTTCTTTTCCACATTTTCACTTCTTGCGGATAGTTGAAGAATATAAAATATGTTTAGTACACTAAACAGAAAAGATTTTTTTTTTTTTACTCTTTATTCTCTATTGTTTTTTTATTTTCTTTTTTATTACCCTTTGAAGAATGTAAACTATTCTAGTGCCTTCACTTCTTTCCCCCTTTGTTTCTGTTGTCTCAGGTTTTTTTCTCTCTTTTTTCCATTTTTTTTTTCGTTTTGATATTTCTAATTATTCAAACTTCACAATGAAAGTCCACTTCGACATCCTCACCTCGAGTCGGTGTCTTGGACTTTTATTGTCTTCCATTCTGTTTTCAATCATCAGTTTGGTCTCTTTTTTGTGGTTCATCTCTACTAAAGAACGCCAGTCGTTTGGGATGAGCCCCCTCAACATGGCGGGTCAAATCATTTTCATTACTTGCTTTCCCATAGCGGTGCATCAGTCGGTTTCCTTCGTACAGAACTACCTACTCGAAGCCTTTTCGGAAACACAACGGTGTCTGAGGTGTATAGCGGAGGCACAAAGAGGCTTGACGGATCCCTGTTCCGAGGCACCCACTGCCGATGCTCCTTCCCACGAGAACGATGCCAATGCAGAGCAAAAGGCAAAGGCTTGTTATAAAATGTACTTGTCGTTTGGGTTTCTCGTCCTACTCTCCAACCTTTTCATTGTACTGGGCTGCCTTGCCTTTTTTCACCTGTCCTTTGAGCTTACACGATGCGGGTACATCTTCTGCCTCGGTGATCCTTCCAAGTACTCGACAAACCAATACAAGGGCGGCTCCTTGGTGCTGATTGGCATCATGATCGGCTGCGTTTTGTTCCCCCTGGGGTGTCTTCTTCTTTTCCAGTGTGGCAAGCAGATAAAGCGGTTCCGTAGGATGATGTCCAGCCCTTTGCAGGTGTACGAGACCGACTTTACGTTCAAGATTTTTGGAAATTTGACCTTCCCATTTCGACGATTTAAGGAAAGATGCCCTGGTCGCATCGTTGGCATTCTACTGATGGCGCTTCTGCTCTTGATGATCGGGGCGGTGCTCACGTTTTACCTCCCGAATGATTTTCACAGAATAGGGGCTGGTCGATTGGCATCCGCTGCTGCTGCGGTGGCGGTGACGGATGGTACCCGAAGCGAAAACACTACCGTTCCTGAAATGCCAAATGCCGTGTTTCGTACCAAGAATCTCCGTATCAGTTCTTTTCTGGTGCTCAAACTGTACCCCGGTAATGTTTTTTTTTATCTCTACGTCATGTTACTGATGGCGATGGGCGCTGCGCTGCGTTGGTCTTGCAAGGGAAGGAGCTGGTTTCAACGCCGCCTCTCCTGGAGGCCGGGGTGGTCTCAGGGTGAGGCGGTTCTGATCGGCATCACGGCCGTCATGACGGCCCTCTTCTGCTTCTACTGGCTTCACGATCACAACTACAAACAAGCCTGGACGAAGGACCGGGAGGACGGCACGAGTCGCATGGGACGACGGGAGTGGTGGGCGCGAGGCTTGGGTCAGGTGGCGGTGCTCTTCCTTTCCCTCCTCCTCTTCCCCATCAGCCGCAACTCTTTGGTACACGACTGTATCGGCACCACGTGGGAGAATTTTCTGAAACTGCATCGTCTCTGCGGTTATGGAATGACAATTGCCACTTTCCTCCATATGATTGTGTTCTTCGCCTCCTACTATGAGTATGGTATGCTGTACAATAACCTGTTCAAGCTCCCCACCCGCATTGGCTACAAGGGAATTCGAAACGATTTTACAGTCATGGCGATCACCTACGCATCGATTATCATGTTCATCACAATGGGTGTGTTTGCCTACCACCCCATCCGTCGACGGTTCTATGAGTTGTTCTACTACTCCCACATCATCACCTCGGCGATGATTGTGCCTCTCACCATTGTTCACGCGTCCGCCGCGTGGATGTATTTGCTCCCTGGTATGACGCTGTGGTGCGCCGATCAAATGGTTCGCCTATGGCAGAAGGGAACTCAGGTGGAGGTGTTGTCGACACGGATGGTGGGGAACGACGCGGTGGAGATTGTATTCAACTACCCCCGCAACCGCTCCCAGAAACAGATATACGCTGGTCAGTACGTGTACATCAGTATCCCTGCCCTTTCAGTGCTGCAGTGGCACCCCATGACACTGACCTGTGGGGCGAACTATCGACTGGTACCCCCTTCCATGAACAATGAGAAGGGACTCTTCACCTCCCCGGTGCAGGACGGCGCGGTATACACCATCTACGTCAAGTCGATGGGCGAGGGAACCTGGTCCGGCCAGCTCTGTGAGTACATCCGGGCTGGGAAATCGCTCACCACGATGGGAGTCGACGGACCCTACGGCACCCCCATTGACTTTGCCGAGTATGAGGAGATCTTCTTCTTTGCGGCAGGGATTGGCATCACCCCTTGTGCCACCCTGTACAGCTCTCTACTGCATCAACAGACCGCCAGCACGGCCGCACGACGGGTCCGGCTGGTGTGGGCGACACGCTCTGCCCCTCTCGTGGGGGCCCTCAGCGGTCTACTGGGCCTCCCAGATCGGTTCCAACGACTGTCTCACCCACCCACCGCCGCTACCACCCCACGAGCGGGCGAGGAGGATAAACGGAGGTCGGACGATGATGCCTCCTTGGATGGCGCGGCGGTCTCCGGCGCCCTCGACAGTGTATCGACCGAAATCGTCGACCGCTGCAAGTACGAGTGTCATCTGTACATCACGGAGGAGCCCTCTTTTGAAATGGTGCGACAGCAGTTTGAAGGGGCACCCCCCTCCACCACCCTCTCGGACCGAACCGAGGACGACGGGCTGCAAAAGACGACGGGGAAGAGTGTCACCAAGGTACACCGAGGTCGACCCTCCGTGGCCAGGGAGACAGAGGATTGCGCCGTCATCACTAACGGCCTTGCAGACCAGGATACGGCGTCTCACCATGGACGGAAGGTATTACTGTTTGTGTGCGGCCCAAAGGCAATGAACAATGAGGCCATCCGCGTCGCTGCAGATATCGGGGCGGTTCTCCATATTGAAGAGTTTCTTTTTTAATTTTTTTTTTATTATTATTTTATTTTTGATACTGATAAAATAAACGATAACGAAAACGATACCATACTAATACATTATCCGTGTTCAGGATATAAAACACCGCCATTTTTATTTTTCTTTTGTTGCTGAGGAAAAACAACAACAATAATAATTAAAATTTAAATCTATTTCCAACTACTAACTGATAACTACGTTTGTTTTTTTATTGTATATATTATTTTCGAAGAATAAGGTACCAACTGTAAAACAAAACAAAAAAAAAAAGAAATTGCTTTTTTTTTTCTTTCCTTTTGACAGTATTATAAAATCAACTTCAGTTCATCTACGGGTAGAACTAATAAAGCCCTTTTTCTTTTTATCATAAAGACTCAACTTTTTTTTTTTCCTTTTCGATTTTTTTCCTCTCACCACATTTCTTCTAGCGGGTATCGGAAGACATATGTGAACAAATAACGACTATAAACTTTTTTGTCATCTTTGACAAATGGATAGTTTCCCTTTTTTTTTTGTTTTCAGTGAGTCTTTATAATCTCCTCCTTTTCTTCTTTCCCTCTCTCTTTTTCCTTTCGCTCTAGTAAATATCTTTCTTGCAGAAGAATGGTGTCCCTTAAGCTTCAGGCTCGTCTTGCCTCCAGCATTCTGAAGTGCGGCCGCGGCCGTGTCTGGCTCGACCCCAACGAAGCGACCGAGATCGAGACTGCCAACTCCCGCAAGGCGGTTCGCAAGCTGATCAAGGATGGTTTCATCATCCGCAAGCCGGTCAAGGTGCACTCCCGTGCCCGCTGGCGCAAGACGAAGGAGGCGAAGGACATGAGCCGCCACATGGGTCCTGGTCGCCGCCAGGGTACCCGCGAGGCCCGTATGCCCAGCAAGGAGCTGTGGATGCGCCGTCTGCGCGTGCTTCGTCGTCTCCTCCGCAAGTACCGCGAGGAGAAGAAGATCAACCACCACATCTACCGTCAGCTGTACGTCCGTGCCAAGGGTAACGAGTTCCGCAACAAGCGCAACTTGATTGAGCACATCCACAAGGTGAAGAACAACAAGAAGAAGGAACGCCAGTTGGCTGAGCAGCTGAACGCGAAGGCCCTGAAGGACGAGCACAACCGCAACCGCGCTCGTAAGCAGGAGCTCAAGAAGCGCCAGCGCGACCGCGAGCGTGCCAAGCAGGACGACGCCGTCGCTGCTGCCGCCGCCAAGAAGGCTGCCGCTCCCGCCGCCAAGAAGGCCGCTGCCCCCGCTGCGAAGAAGGCTGCCGCTCCCGCGAAGAAGGCCGCTGCTCCCGCCAAGAAGTCCAAGAAGTAAGAAATCTTATTTTCCAGGAAGGATATTTCTAATTTTACTTTTTGATTTATTCATTTTTCTCAATTTTTTTTTCTTTGGTTTTCATTGTAGGGGTTGTCTCGGTTGTTTTTTATGCTCCACATTGTCTTTGGTGGTACATTTCTTGCGTTCTTTTTTCTCACTCTTTCTTTACTACTTCGAAGTTTCAAGTTTTTTTTTTAGCTCTGTTCAACTATACTTCTCGATACAGTTATAACAATAAATATTTCACAGACAGGTACTACTACATCAGGTTCAGTAAGAATAAAACTGTAGTTAGTTGTGGTAAAGAATAAATCAAGAACACCAACAACAACACCAACAACAAAAAAAAATAAAAAAAATATGTCTCATGTTACAGCGGATCTAGAGTACTTCAAATGTGATGTGTGTGGGACGTACATGCACAAGGATATTTTTTGTAATCATCGCCGTGAGTGTACTGGCTTAGGGTCCAAGGAGTTGAAAAAAAGTGAGTGTACTCTTCTGGAGAAGGAGCTGGCCAAGGAGACGAGGCGGCTGGCGGCGGAGCGGGAGGCGGAGGAATACGGAGCCCCAGCCTCAGTAGGGGAGGGAGAGGGTAAAAACAGGAATGTGTTCTTTTCCGTGGAGGAGGAGGAAAGGCGGAAGGAGGCGGCGATTCGGCGTAGTGTGTCGGATGAATATCAGAAACAACTGGATAAGGAGTTTGAATCCAAAATATTGAACGACGAGAAGAGGAAGGCGTTGCTGGACTTCTTGATGGAGTAGAATTTTTTTTTTTCATTTCTTCGTGCTTTCGTATTTCATAAATGTATATATAACTATTGTATACTATGGCGATTTACAACAACGGTTCACACTTCAGTTGTAACCGAAAGGTTTTTTTTTTTTTCTGCTTAGATTTTCGATTCTGGTTTCAGTACGCCGTATTCTTTTTATTCTCACGAGTTTCTGTTAACTTTTCTCTCCCTTTTTTCTCTTTTCTCTTTTTTTTTATTTGAAAGTAGTTTGTGCATTTTAAGACAATGGTGTCCCTTAAGCTTCAGGCTCGTCTTGCCTCCAGCATTCTGAAGTGCGGCCGCGGCCGTGTCTGGCTCGACCCCAACGAAGCGACCGAGATCGAGACTGCCAACTCCCGCAAGGCGGTTCGCAAGCTGATCAAGGATGGTTTCATCATCCGCAAGCCGGTCAAGGTGCACTCCCGTGCCCGCTGGCGCAAGACGAAGGAGGCGAAGGACATGAGCCGCCACATGGGTCCTGGTCGCCGCCAGGGTACCCGCGAGGCCCGTATGCCCAGCAAGGAGCTGTGGATGCGCCGTCTGCGCGTGCTTCGTCGTCTCCTCCGCAAGTACCGCGAGGAGAAGAAGATCAACCACCACATCTACCGTCAGCTGTACGTCCGTGCCAAGGGTAACGAGTTCCGCAACAAGCGCAACTTGATTGAGCACATCCACAAGGTGAAGAACAACAAGAAGAAGGAACGCCAGTTGGCTGAGCAGCTGAACGCGAAGGCCCTGAAGGACGAGCACAACCGCAACCGCGCTCGTAAGCAGGAGCTCAAGAAGCGCCAGCGCGACCGCGAGCGTGCCAAGCAGGACGACGCCGTCGCTGCTGCCGCCGCCAAGAAGGCTGCTGCTCCCGCCGCCAAGAAGGCCGCTGCCCCCGCCGCGAAGAAGGCTGCCGCTCCCGCGAAGAAGGCCGCTGCTCCCGCCAAGAAGTCCAAGAAGTAAAAATAACAAGGAATCTTATTTATGCACTTCATTGTCTACAATTCTTTTTAATTTAATCATTTTCTCAATTTTTTTTTTTCTGTGTTGGCTACATTTTGTTCAGAGTATTGAATTGAATTTTCTTTTAGGTATCATTGTTCACAGTTGCTAAAACCCTTTTTCTTTTTTCTTCACCCCTCCCTTTTATTTTTTTTAGTATTACTTTAGTTTCGACTTCGAAAGAAAAACGTTTTTTTTTTTTGTTTAGTGTTTGACGAGGATACAAGTATAGTTTAGCGAAACGCATCGAAAGCGCTTTGTGATCACTCTTTCCTCCTTTTTATATATACATAAATATATACTTATATAGCGGTTGTTTTTTCTTGTGCACATCGGAAATACCCTTACTGATTATTATTTTTTATTTTTTTCTTCAATTCAGAATTGAGTCATTACCCAAAAAACAACAACAACAAACAAACACCATCGCCACAAAAACAGCGACAAAAAATAAAAATATGATCCCTATGCTGAATCTTGGTAAAGTTATTGGCGGAGGGTTCTCTGAGAGGTGGTCACCACGCTCCAAGACGACCACTACTCCAGCAGGAGGGACAGGCGCGGCAGAGGGCGCCGAGGACTCCCCTACCTCCCCTCTACGAGGCAGGACCACCCCTCGAGCGGGAGCGGACGGCGGCAGTAATACTGTCCCTGTGCCCCCGCGTGTAACGGCTGGAGCCCCCTCCCCCCGTCAGTGGACCAGCGGCAATCGAGTTCCTTCTGTCTCCCTCGCCAAGCGGTCGTCGGATTTAGTGCCGATTATAGGAATGGACGTGATGCAATGCACGGACGTGGCCACGCTGCAGAAGGCGCTGATCGAGTTAGGGGAGCGGTACACGCAGTTAGACACCTACTATGATAACCAGCTGCAAGAAAAAATCGCCCAGTTTCACTACCGACTGCAGCAAGTCGTAGTGGACAGCGCCGACACCGCCGTGAGCCCCGCCCGTACGATGGCGAGGCCGGAGCCGGCGGTGGTAGTTCCCGGTCGCTCCGCCCGTCCCTCCACGCCCAACACCGTCCCCACCTCCCTGTACTCCTCTCCAAAAGGGAGTACGACGACACGCGGGGGAAAGGCCAGCCTCGCCTCCACCACCCCCGCCGTCATCGGCTCCCCTCGGAGGGAGTGGGGGGCGGCGACGACCCCGGATGTAAAGCGAGAGGATTTGAACAGTAGTGTAGAGCACCACAGTAGTCACAAAACCCCCATTTCAAGACCGGGCACCTCGTCTCAACGGCAGCGACGACCAATGACGGGGCGGTAGTATGGGGAGGACATTTTTTTCTTTATATAATGAAAGACAGAACAGCGTTAGAAAAGAAAGTAAAGCCTATTTTTTTCTTGTCAAAGTTTAAAATGTTGATGCCGTAAGTTTTTAAAAAAAGAAGAAAAGAAAGGAAAAAAACAAACGAATATTTGAATGCTTTTTTGTTTTTGTTTTCCCATGTTTATATATACAAACCTTTTTTTCTTTTTTCATTTCTTTTTTGGAAAACAATAGAATGAAGCTGCAAGTATAACTCTACATCACTCACTGTATACTATTACTGTACACTATACTACTAATCCTCACCAATAACAGGACGCTTCTTTGGAAGTTGAATGTTGTGTTAACGGTGATCTCCACTTACTTTATTTATTTATTTATTTATTTATTTGAATCATTATTATAGTTTTTACTCTTCTGACCATTTTTTTTTTTATCCTCTCATTGTTATTCTCTCTTTCTCTTGTTAGTCTGTTGTAATTGTTATCGGTACTGTGTCTGATTTTATCTTTTGTTTGTTTTCCTATATATTAACACACACTATTCTCTCTTTTCACCTTCTCTCTCTCTCTCTCTATTTTTTTTTTCCCTCTTTATCCACAGTAATACGAAGAAAAAGGGAATTCTTGTCCCCCTTCTTTCCTTCCGGTTTATTTATACATATAGTTTTTTTTTTTTTTTCCACCCTACATCATGACGGATCAAGGTTCTCAGCTAGCTCCCTCTCCCCGTTCTGCCCCACGCACACTGCTGAAGCGGGTGGAGACTCACGTCCGACTGTACTCTCACCTGGAGAACTTCTCCGTCTCCTCTAGTAGTACCTCCCTACAGCTGCGTGTCCCTCCAGCCTCCGACTCGCAGAGTCCGTCAGAGAAGTGGTCCTCGCCGTATGAGGCGACTCGTATTCACCGTGGGACCCCAACCACACAGTTCTACGACGAGGTGATTGCCCCTTGTGTCGCCAACTGTACCTCGGGACAGAGTTATCTGTTCCTCACCTCAGGGCCTCCGGAAAGCGGACGGAGCCACACCCTCTACGGCAGCCCTCATCACAGTGAGAAGGGTCTCGTCGAGCTGACGGCGGAGGACCTTCTGAGACGGGTAGCGGCGCGGCAGAAGACGATGCTGCAGGCCTCCGCCACCGCCAGCGTCAGTGCAGATAAGGAAAACATTGGAGTGTCGAGTGCCGTCAACACGGACAACGCCTCGGAGCCACTCTCTGGGGGGATGGTGGTCACCTACGCCGCCTTCACCACACATGAGGATACCCTTACCGACACCTTGACGGGCGGTCCTGTGCGACTGGAGGAGTTCCCGCCTCCGTTGGGCCTGACCCCGCTGCCGGAGGTGAGGCTGTTGGAGGAGGCATCTAGCGCCGTCGCGCTGCCAAAGAAGAAGCTATCTGGGATGTCTTGCGTGGTGCAGTTCTATGTATACGCCCCGGTCGGTACCTCTGGTCGTCGCTCCATGGCCACCCTCACCTTTGTAGACGTCACCGCCTTCAGCGTCCCACTCTGCAAAGAGCTTCAACATCTCCTTCGCACGGTGGAGTGTGTCGCTGGGACCGCACCAGAAGGAGCGGTGGCGGACTTTAAAAAGACGAAGCTGACCACGCTACTAGAACCCGCGTTACAGGGCTACACCACACTAGTCTCCATTACCACTATTAGCGGACGGCCAGAGATATTCGAGTCGGTGAAAGCGGCATTGGAGTTTTCCGGGACGCTAGGTCAAATTCATCAAATGCTGACTCTCATTCATATACAGAATCCGCGCTGGTTCGTGGACGCCGCACAGGGAATAGAGTCCTTGAAGGAGCTACGAGAAAAGTCTTTGGCGGAGCACTACGCCCTGGGCGTGTATGACTACTATAAAACCGCTTGTAGGTGGTTGGTGGAGAATGTAGATAACGTAGACGCCCAACTGGACCGAATACTAGAGGAGACGGATCAGGTGCGCCGCGGGATAGCGAGCGAGGTCTCCAACCAACACCGTGAAGTGTATGCGAAAGTGGAGGCGGAGGAGGGAGCGGTGAGGGAGGAGACACAGAGGGTGAAGGCCGTGGAGGAGAAGTACGACGAGGTGGTGGATCGCCTCCACGCCGTTGAGAGCGAGGTAGTCCAGCTGGAGGAACAAGCCCACCACGGGGATCTTCACTGTGAGCGTAAAATAGAAGATATTAAGGCAGAACTCTCCGGCCTGGAGAACACCAACCACACACTAATAGAGGAGCGTCAACAGCTAGAAAAGGAGTCTTCCCTGTACCACCAAAAAACGGAAGAAATCCAAACCATGTTGAACGCCTATGCAGAGGAGTTGCAGTACGTGCAGGGGATGACGAACTGCGTGGTCGCCTCCCAGCAGCTGAGTCGAAAGAGAGCTCGACTCGAGGAGGACTTACGGCTAGCGGCCCAGGTGGTGCAGTCGCAGAGCGGGGCGTCGAGGGTGGGGCGGGAGCGACAGTCGCGCCTGACTCGACTGACCTCGGTGCAACAGCGTGTCGAACAGCTTCGGGAGGCGACTCGGTCCAACTCCGCGGACCCCGCAAAGCTAAAGTATAGATCCTATAGCAGTGGGGGAGGTAATCGTCGATCCAAAGCCTAGTAGCACAGAAGGAAAGAAGGTACAAGAAGAAGTCTGTTTTTTTGTGTGTTGGTGAGAGGTCACTTGTGTATTTTATTTCTCTAAATTAGAGCTATTATAGATGTTTCACGGACTAAATATATATATTTATGATTTGTATTTTTCTTCCTTCAAGGTGAGTTTCAAATGTTAGATCCTTTTTTTTTTTTGTTTACTGACTTACTTTAGAAAAAGGGAGATAAAATAAAAGGAACGAGTACAGAGGCTTGATATTTATTTGACAAATCGATTGACGCAATTTTTATTTCTTTTCTCTTCATTCACTTTCTCTCGCGCCCTTTCCCTCTTATTTTTTCTTTATTAGAAGAAAGCTATTTTTGTAGCGTCGGGACAACATATATAATTGTCTTTAGTAGTTGCTATCACTGCTACTTATTACCCTTTTTTCTCAAAAAAAAAAAATAACGCAAAAGATAATAATATTAAAGTAACACGTTAATTCGTTTCGCACTACAATCCAAAAAAAAAAAAAGAGGAAACCGTATCTAATTAAAAAGTTTTTCCTCCTATTAAACTGTGGTAATAACCAATCGTATAACAGAAAAAAAAAAGAAGAAGAATACACGTGTGGGATGAGTGGAAGTGCGGCGTACCCAGAAGGTGGCCCCGGTGCGGTGGTAGTCTCTTCTACCAGCGTCGTCCCTTATGAAAGCACCAAGGAGACGCACACGATACAAACGATGACCCCTGCCTGGGAGGAGGGGGAGACCCTTCAATCGCAACGAGAGGACCGCATCATCTACGGCCCCCTCGCCAAGCCGCTCTCCCTCCCTCCGGAGGAGATGGACCTGGTACGGGAGGTGCTGGCCTTGAACACCTCCGCCATGGAGCGCTGCAGGGACTCTCTCTACGAGAACGCCCTGCAGATCCTAGACGACGCTCTGTATCAGTTGAACCCTAATGTGCAGGAGGACCCGGATGCGGTGGTGCTGAGGGACCTATCGCTTCGTGATCAGCTAACAGCGACGACGTTGAATAATATCGGGGTGGTGGAGTCGCACCGTGGACAGCCAAGAGAGGCGTTGTTGCAGTTTGAGCGGGCGAGAGAGTTGGAGAATAACTGGAACATTGCCTCGCCGTCAGTGTCGGTGAATATGAGCGCGGCGTACAACTCACTGAAGCAGTACGACAGGGCGTCCGCGGCAGCGCTGGAAACGATTGATATGCTCCGTGCGTTAGAGGTGCAGCGACGGGAGGAACTGAGATTGCGAAAGAAAATAGAAGCCCGTCGGACGCTGAGCGAGGAGGAGTGGGCGCTGGTGGCGAGGGAGGAGGAGGAGGAACTAGAAATGCTAAACAATCGGGTGAGGGTGTCCGATATCGAGAATGCCGCTCTGTGGGGTGCCGCGTGGCACAACTTGGGGGTCGCGCAGGTGAACACCGTCCGGGTGAATAGCAAAAAGAACAACACCAACGCCAAGAATGACCCAACGGAGGTCTCCAACGCGCTTCGCATTCTTCAAAACGCTATGAAAGCGACGCAAGATCTACTAGGCCTCGAGCACCCCATGACGGTGGCGGTAACCGAGACCTACCGCGCCGTACGGAAGACCCTCCGTGAAGGGGGCGCCTTTCAGCAGCACCGCAATCTCATGACCGCCCCGCTCCCCCCTGTAGACCCCTGCGAGCGGGAGAAACAGTATCGATCGACGCAGCCGGCAAATGGCGCGACGCGGCACCGGACTTTGGTGAATCAACAAAAAGATTTAACCATCACTTTTAAAGGCAAAGAAACCAAGGGGAAGAAATTTACGGAGAGGGCTGTCGATGAGGCTTATCCAAAGTCCTTCAAGCGACGGACGAAAGACGGCAAAGAGGGGGAGCGGAGTCGGTCCAAGGGTCATTCCCGGTCCAGAGATCGTACCACCACCACGATGGTACCGAAGCGTCTCCAAGGGGCCGCAGAGTTGTACGGCAGCAGCGCTAGTAGTAGTCACCTCGGTGGGAAAGGAGGGTCCTCGCGTAAGGCGATCCTCCCTGCGGAGGAAAAGGAGAGGGTGTTCCCCGCCTTGAACACCACCTACCAGCACACGAGCGAGTCCCGGCCGCACCGAGGCGTCTCCTCCTCTCCAGTTCCCTCTGCCAGTAATACCTCCACCCCTCCTACCCCACCCCCTCTCCTACCGCCACCCAAGCAACCCATTGGTATTGGTACTACTACTACTGCTACTACTGGTACTGGCACCTCACCTCGGATAAGAAGAACAGTACCGCCGGGGTACCGAAGAAGGGACGTGCTTCTACTTCGACTGTGGTCGACCGTCCTACCGCCAGCGCCCCCTCCCACTCCTCTACCGGCGGCAAGGACACCCTCACCGAGTCCTCGCGGTTCTTGCTCCTCGCCCAGTCCTCCCCCTCCCCCTCTCGTACCGTGGAGAGTAGCGTGGAGAAAAAGACAGTCGACACGGACGTGCAGACGGATATGCCGCCGGTGGAGGGGTACGTCACTAGTTCTGGTGAGGCGACCCCTACGAACAGCGAGGCGTATACGGCGACGTCCTCCTCCCAGCACCCTCCGCGGGAGCTCTTCGACGCCATGTGGGTCTCCGCGGATGACAAGTATATTAGTAAAGGCAACCGAAGCTTCGGTACCCCGGCCTACTACGTTCCTGATATTGAGTCTCGCGTAGATGGCTCCCGCCGTGCCTCCACACTCCCCGTCACCCCGGAGCAAGAGGGAAGGATCGTAGCGGGCGGAAGCGCTCCATCCAGTGGTCAGAAGAATCGTTCGTCGTCTATTATGGTGTACGATGAGAGTGATGGTAGTACAGTCTTTATACGCCCACCACCGTCTCCGTCGCAGTATAGGGAACTTTAAACCACCACAAACAAACAAACAACAACAACTCTTATACCATTTCAAGCAAAATCCTTACTCTATACCCACACACAAAAGCTAATATATATATATATATATATATATATATAGCGGCGGTGGTGTTCCAGTGATACAACGATTCAATTGAAGTAGCGTTTTTTAACCTTTATAACCTGCACCTCGGATTATACTTTTTTATTTATTCTTCCTTTTAGTTCGTCTTGCTGCCCAACGTTTATCAACACGCCCGTTTGAACACGTGTTATCTTAACGTGAATTAATGTAAAAAAAATACCGAGAGAAATAAATAAATAAAAACAATAATAATAGTATTTTTATTAATGCCAATCTATGTAAAATTTCTTCTCTTCAGAAAGTATAGGTAACTCTTTTTTTTTTTTCGTCTTTAAGTTCCTTTTTTCTTCAATTTTTCTGTTTTGTATTTGGCCTCTCTACCATATTTCCTCTTTTTTTTTCTCGCCTTTAAACCGTTTGAATTTATTGCTATCATTATTACATTAAGAAAAAAAAAAGAAGCACTTTATAATATTTTTTTTATTCTGAAATGAGTACACAAAAAGGGCCACAGGTCAAGAAGCACAAGGACCTGGAGGAAGCCTCCTCTACCACTTTCAGCAGTAGCGGTAGTGGAGGAGTGACCCCACGCCGCCGTGGTAGTCACTCCCATACTCACACTCACACAGACACTCCTACGCATCACCACTCCCCCGCAAAAGGTTTCAAAGGCTTCACCAACACTTTGTTTAGTCGTCTCTCCCGCCACCGCTCCCCACGGCCCTCTTCCACCGCCTCGCAGTACCATCATGGTCACCCCAATTTAGATCACACGGAGCAGTATAGTTCGTCCAGTAGTGGCACCGTCAGCCGTCGAGGAAGAGGCGAGGACACCGCTTCTTACACGGCATCTTCGTATTTGTATTCGTATTCGTACTACTCCTACTCCTCTTCCTACTCTTCGTGGAGTACCGCGGACATCGAAGCCATCACAAAGGACCCCCCTCCCACCACAGAGAAGAACGGAAAAAAGAACCCACCCCAAAACGGGAAAGAAAAGGAGGAAAAAAACAAACCCTTCACTCCTGCTGTTCTTCGTTCCCAACTGTCCTTTGATTCTCTCAACTCTGAAGGGGTGTTGGACGGCAAGGACAACCCTCATCAAGGGAGCAGCGGGGACCGCAACGTCCATCACAGTGAAGGCAGCAGACCCCTGACGACGATATTTCGTCCCACCGCTGTCACCTCCTCCAGTAATGACAACTCGCTGGCGGGGAGTGGGTTCGGGGGCACCGACGACGACGCCGCGGATGTGGAAGGGCTGCGGGCGAATATCAAATCTCTCCTGATGGCACGGTCAACCAGGGAGTCCTCGCCAGGAGCCCTACCGTCCGGGGGCAGTACCGTGATGCCTTTCAACCACACGATCACGAATGCGGGAGGCTTGGTACGACAGAACACCAGCGGATCAGATGTGAACAGCACCTCCGCGCTGCATCAGGTGACCCGCTCCCTCCACCTTCAGAACTCGATCAGCTCTTTGCAACTTCGAGCAAAAGATGTCCCCCTTCCGATGGAGGTGTTACAGAACAATGAGGAGCTGCTGGAGGGGGCCAACATTCCATTATTCCAGCCCCCTCCCCCGGTCCGTACCCCTGTCGTCCACCAGATCAAAACCGAAGTGGTGGAGCAGCCCCCCTCGGAGGAGGTCCTTCAGCAGCGACGGGAGAGGGGAGAGATGCCCTATCCTAGTCGACTGACGTACCGTATGATCGCCAAGCCCGCCACCACCTCCGACGAGCTTCTCGAGGAGCGGCAGCGACTTCAGGAGGACCAACGGGTGGCGGTGGCAATGAAGCGGCACGAAAAAGTAGATGCGGGGTGTTGTGGGTCGAAGAAGCGGTTTCTCAAACGAAGAAAAAAAGCAGAGGACCGCGATGCGGCACGGCGACACATCAACCAGTCCGTCCTACAACGGCACTACGTCCCTGTCGTTCCTTTTCAAACCGGCAGAGTGGAGGACGCCTCCTCCGATGGGACTGCTGAGGACGAGGGCGGCCCTTCCACCCCGTCTCTCTACTCTCACAGGAGGATGGACCGTCCCCTGACCATTGAGGAGGCACGGGCGGCGTTACTGTGTGGGGGGGATCACTCTACCGGCCCTGGGCAGCTGTCTCGCGCGATGCGGGATAGAGCACGACCTCGGAGTGTTCGTATGGTCCGCTCAGCACACGCCCTCGGTGAGGATGGACTGCCGAACTGCCCTCGGAGCAGTTTTCTACGCGAAGGGGATCCGGTGACCTTCTGGGCCGCTCAGTTAAATGAACGGCCACTCATGCAGCTAGAGCCGATTGACGAGGCCGAGGTATTCAGCGTCGACTCGGAGCTCAGTCGCCTGTCGGAGGAGGACCGTTTGTTGAATGCGAAGGAGCGGCTGAGTAAGTTGGAGGAGCTGCAGGAGAAGGACCGACAGCGCCAAGAGGCACCGTACTCTCACTTTAGAACCATTTCCGAGGACACGGTGATCAGTTCCATGGATCAGCTGGACCCAGAGGAGGAGCGGCGGCGGCAGACCGAGCTCTCGCTTCGTAAGCTCCGTAGCATTTCCCCTCCACATGTGCAGCACCCTACCCCACAGGCTCACAATCCATATGAAAACATGTTCTAAAAAAAATGATGGGGGAAAGATAATCATTATTATTATTCCCATCATTCGGAGTGTTTTGTATATTTTTTTTTGTACGTTTTTTTTGTACTGTTTTATTTGTACTGTTCATTTTTTTTTCTTTGCTTTTAACCGCTTTACTTTTTTTTTTTACTTCTTCTCCACTGTACCGTCTATTTAGTAACCTGATCTTTCCCAAATTTGGGAAAGAAACCTTTTTGTTTTTCGTTGGAGAAATCGAAATCTTCTACTTTTTTTTCCATTTTTTATGTCTGTTATGGTTTTTGTCTACCCTTTTCAATGATATGCAACGTTCTTTGTTTCTATTATTATTATTGTTGTTCCTTTTCCTTTTTTTTCCCCCTTTTTTTTTTCTCACTCCTTTGTTTTGGGTCTCAGTTGACCACTTATTCCCCCATAGATACAAATTAAATATTAGGTACCACGTACAAGGATAAGTAAAACATAAAACAAACAAACAAAAAAGAAATAATAAGGAGGAAAGTGGAAAAAAAAAAAGAAAAGGACTTATATAAAATATAATAATAATATTAGTAGTTCCCATATCACCACCCTTTTTCGGATATGTTTCGACGGCCATTTTTTTTGTTACGAAAACGGGTTAGTAATTATATTCACCCCGATACACGGGTTGGGATTTTTCCCGTGCACTTGGACCCTCCCACCTTACAACATGAACAGATATTTCGTCTCCTACTAGGTCTGGAAACGGTGCCGGAGAGTGAGAAAAAGAGTAAAACAGCTCCGAAAGTGCACCTTGCGGTACCCCCTCGATTCGCCTACCTCAACTCGTTCGCGAGAAGTATTCGAGAAGATAGTCAATTGATCCCATTTGAGCATTTGATAGTAGTACCGTACACACAATATCCAGTGAGTCTGAAGCGTTCTACCCATCTCGCCGCCCTCGCTGTCCTTGCGACACGAGGGCTACCGAACGTTCATGTTGATTTTACCGCACTAGAGCACCCGGATGAATCCATGCCCATCATTCAAGAGCTAACCCGCACCTACACCAACTCCGCCATCCTTCACTGGTTGCACGACGCCTATGAAATGCAGAATTGGAAAGGGTTCTCGGATGTAAAGATGGAGACCCCTCTGTTGTTGTTGCAGACGACCAGCTACCCCGTGTCGTCCCTCCCGCGGTATCGACCCAGCGTGGAGGAGACCCCTTACGTGTTATACTCTAGGCAGTATCACACCAAGGAGGAGCTGGATGTTCTCAATCACGGCAAGACGTCAAAAGATGAACTGTCCTACTATCAAGAAGTGGAAAAGTATTTAAAAAAAGTAGCCGATAATAGAGACGTGTTGAAGAAGGAAGTAGAGGCGTGTACGGGGAAGCACAAGAAAAAGAAGATTGAAGACGACGACGAAGACGCGGAAAAATTTCTCACCAAGGAGGACTTTAGCAAGGAGTATGAAATGCTGGAGCAGTTGGTGTCCGACGGCCGATCCACGGACAAGTACAAACTAAACCACCCCCGGCACAAGTTGCGGATGGATGAAGTCTATCAAAAGTATGAGAGTTCCACCAAATACAAGGCTGCTAATTCGGAGGAAAACAACCATAAAAAAACTCCGTCTAGTGGAGGGGCAGAGAGCCCGTCGCTTCCTTCCTTGATGGAGTGTGTCAGAGGGAGGTGGTGGAGAACCGTGGGAGGACGAGGAGAGGATCGTGTTGAGATCAGTCGTTCCTACTACGGCTCTGGTGGTATCTCATGGCTTGGTATTTCGTTCGAAGAGGAGGCCGACATGGAGACGGCCGCTTTGATGGATTCCCTCCCAATGACCTATCACGGCTCTAGAAGTAATAAAGCAATCGTGAACCGAATGCGAAAGAAACTTAGTCTATTAAAGTCGAAAAAAAAATCGGGAAACTCAAGTACGGTGGATGGAGCAACTAATTCTTTGCTTTCCCAGGCCACGCCCGTCTCGGAGGACCTTCGAATTCTCGCTGACGGTTCGTTGGAAGTGAAGGTACACTTTAACCGAGAGAACACCGCCAGTATCGCCGCGGAGGAGGACGAGGATGAGACCCAGTCGAATCTCGTCTCCACGGAGGAGGCCCACGAGTACACTGGTATTCCCGAGGATAGCGATCTGCCCAAGGAGCTGTTTCGTCAGTTGGGCCAGGTGAGGGCCGATTTGGAGGATATGCTGCAACCCGCACAGGTGGAGAACAGTGATACCGACCTCGACGTTATGTCAGCCGCTTTTTTCAAGGAGCAGGACGATCAAATCAGTCTGGCGAGAGAGGCACGTAGACGGCGATTGGAAAAGGAACGTGCCGCGGAAGTGAAAGAGGAGCAACAGCAGCAACAACTGTCGTCCTCCGCTTCACACGGGCACAAGGGACGTGAGGGGGAGCGTTTAGGGAAGGATAATGACGAGGACGAGGAGGAGGAGGAACTGAGTGGTTACAAAACTCTGGTTCGCACCTACCACCGTCTTGCTCCTCGCACAGTGCGGGAGCTGATTGAGGAGCTCTTTCCTCCCCACATCTTTCAGTTTCAGAATAGTGACCAGAGTTGCACCGATGCGCTCTTCACGAACGGGTTAGTGCCGATGGTAGAGGTACACCCTATTGTCCGTAGCACCGGCGCTGACGTGCGGCACGCCATGTGGGAGAGGGAAATTGACCCGAAAACGGTCCTGTCGGACGTGGTATTGCGTTACGTGGAAACCCATGGATTGTATAAAGACTCCCGAAAACAATTTAATGGCTCGTTTAGGGCCAACAATGAAACCAATAAAGACTCCACCACGTATGGCACGGCGGCGTACAATAGCTATCTTGCGTCTATTGGAGTACCCTCCTCGACGAACCGTCGGGCGCCGACGAAGGAAAGTGTTTCAATGACGTTCGGGGGTGTTATTCCCCGCCTGGAGCTGCACTACGACAAGAACAACTTACTGGCGAGGGAACAGTATGAAAAGTTAAAGGTGTTTCAGTCCAAGGACCCTAAGCAGCAGCCGGACCTCATCGTCCCCATCGGTGGAGATGGCTATATGATGCACTGCATCCGCCGGAACTGGGATCGATTCATTCCCTTTTACGGTGTCAACGCTGGTCACGTCGGTTACCTCCTCAATGACTGCTCCACCCTGGAGGAGCTCTTCTCGTTTCCGTTGAAGCTGCACACCACCACCATGCTCTACTGCCAGGCAGAGCAGGAAACGGAAACAGGGGAGCGGGTCTTGCTGTCGGAGCTCGCCTTCAACGATGCATGGATGGAGCGTTCAAGTGGTCAGACGGCGTTGATTCGCATTCTCGTGAACGGCGAGGAGCGGATACGGCGGCTGCGAGGGGATGGGGTGTTGGTCTCCACGGCCGCCGGCAGTACCGCCTATAGTCAAGCCCTCGGCGCCTCCCCGGTCCCGGTCGGTACCCCTTTAATTCAGGTGGTGGGCAGCAATGTTGTCTCCCCGGCGCAGTGGCGACCGGCGCACCTGGATCAGGAGGATCAGGTGGAGTTTGAGGTGCTGGATGTTAACAAGCGACCGTGTCGATGCTATGTAGACTCGGTGAATGTGGGGAATGTAAATCGCATGTTGGTGCGGTCGAGTCGGGTGGCGGGGGTGACGCTGGCCTTCTCCAAGAGTTGTGATCTACAGCATAAACTGTATCAAATGCAGTTCCCTAAAACACTATAAAAGTAGTTTTCCCTTCCCTTCCCTGCCTCCTTTTGGTAGGAGGCGTATTTCTGTATTATTATTATTATTATTATTATTATTATTATGATTGGTAATTATTATTCTTGTTATTATGATGCCTCATCCTCCCTAGTTTATGTTACTGTGGAGTGCTGTGCCTCCTAGGTGGTCTTTGACGCCGCACCTATGCTCTGCGGTGTATATATATAGAGAGAGAATGAAGGATGAAAAACAAAAATGAATGTTTTTCGATGAATGGATGGATGGAGGTGAACAAGAGAGTCAAAAAAAGAAAAAGAGAAGGAAAGAAAAGAATAAATAAATAAAACTGTTATCGAAAAGCTGTACAATAGCTTTTTTTTTTTTCCATTGTTCATCTATACGTATGTCAATTCCCTCCGTTTCTTTCTTTTATTTATGAATTGTATTTATAATTGAATGGCGAACTATCGAGCGAAGCTGTCCTCCCCAAAATGAAGGTGCGCACTTCAATAAGTAAAAAGTTTAGACCTGTTGTTTACAGTGACAATAAAAAAAATATTCTCCCCCCTTTTCCTCCCTTTTTTTCTTTCCCCACTAATTAGCGAACAAATAGGTGTAGATTTTTTTTTTATATATAATTTTATTTTTCCGTTTATAGAGTGTGAATCTATTTTTCCAAAAAAAAAGGAAGAAAAAAAAGATGACCACGAAACCAGAAAATCCCGCCCTCCCACGACGTGGCGGCAACCTCACCGTGCCAGGTGGTCTCTCGGTGGTCTACGAGGAAGAGAGTGATAGTGTCGTCAGCCGGGAGCGGTCCCCTCTTCCTAGTCAGATCGCTATGGAACAAGGTAAAGTGCTCACCCGCCAGAAACCAAAGTTCCACACCGTCCAGGATTTGGACTCGGCGCTGCATCAGGCCATCGAGGGTAAGATCACGGTACGGAATGCTTGGGCGAGTCGGGAGGCCAGTGACCTGCTGGAGGGTATTATTCACACGATCGAGAATACGCTCGAGGGGGCGGGGTCGTCGACGGATGACTACACCGGTTTTACCAAGGCGGCGACGGTGGTGGAGGGCTGCTCTAAAGTGTGGACCAGCCGTGTGGACAGTACGTATAACCAGTCAAATCAAATGGTGCGTCGTTTGCTCCGAAATGAAAAAGGGGCTGATGAGGGGGAAAAAGAGGAAGGAGAGGAAAACGAAAACGGAGACGCGGTCGACCCTGCTGAAGAACGAAGGAGGAAGCGTAAGAAGAACAAGGCCGCCGTCCGCACTGTCGCACTGGATGTAAAGGAAATCAACCTGGATCACAAGGCGAAGGTGGCCCTCACACAGACGGGGCTGAACGCGCAGTTTCGGGCGATTACGGAGAAGTTTGATCAAGGTAACGCGCATGGGCTGTTGATCCACAACGCTCCACTGGGGTCGCTGGGAAATTACATTTTAGACATTGACTACTCTCGACCGCAGTACAGTGCGTTAAACCACAAAAAGACCAAACCGTCCAAGTCGGCTCGAAGCTCACGAGGGAGTGGAAGGATTAAAGAGGAAGGGGAGGAGGCCACTACAGCCACGGCGGCAGAGGAGGAGCCTATCGTTACTAGTGTGGACGCCTACGTGGGGATGCGGGTGGAGAACCCCCCTCCTTTCAACCCTGTTCTCTCTGGGGAGGAGGGAGGCTCCCCTCGTGCCTCTGCCGCCCCTGCACCTAGCGGTCGGGCCAGCACTGTGGTCGACCCACTCTTGGCGGTACACTACATGAAGGAGGAGCGGGCGGAGGCGCTGGCTAACTCGCTGACCAACAGCCGCCTCCCCTCCCCGGACCGGGCGTCGCAGTCTCAGGGGCAGGTGGAGGACAATGACAACGACAATGGTGAGTGGGACGATGGATATGCCGACGACTGGGATGAGCCTGAGGCGCCGAATGAGAGGCCCTCAGGGACGGACGTGGGGTATGAGGCCCGACAGCTTGCCTCTGGGGTGGCGGAGGTGGAGCGACTGAATGGGGTGCTCACTGGCCAACTCGCTCTGGAGGCCGAAGACCCTTTATTGTGGTGCCCTCTATCGCAGCAGACGGTTAACCCGCTCCAGGACAACCGCGGGGAGCTCGGTAAACTCCACCGTGGACACCATATGGATTTGAAAAAAAATAGTTCTGGAACCCAACCCGTCAAAAAAGCAAAGAAGGAAAAGACCATCGTCTTTAAGCTGGAGGAGGACACACAGTTCGATGACTTGCCGATCCAACCCTCCGAGGCGCTTCAAGTACTGCTTCACTCACGGGACGGGGCGCTGAAGCAGAGCACCACGCTCACCAAGCATCTCACCCCCCTGGGGAAGGAGATTGTGGTGGATAGAGATGCGCCCCGTGCGGCGGCCTCCTACACCCAAAGCGTGGTGCAGCGTCAGTGCGCGGAGAAGGCCGGCCTCCTGTTGCCCCAAGAGCCCCTCCCAGGCGTCACCATTCCAGAGTATCTCCCTTACCCGATCCAGGTGAACGATTTTTTCCAAGTCTTTTGCACCAGTGCCCCCCAGTGGAACCTACTCCGCAAATCGGCCTCTGGACAGCTCCTTCACTCGATCCCCGCCTCCGCGGCCCCACGGCGGTCGGATGGGTCGAACCCGGAGGGCGAGGGGCCGGCCTACCAGGACATGCCCGTAGAGTTCTTTCCTGGAGGGGCGGAGGTGGATTACCTGTACGATGCCGGGGACGGCCCGGAGGACGACGATGAGGCGGACGCCTATCAGCATAATCTGCAGCTGATTGCGCAGTTTGACGCCGAACACGCCGAGCAGGCGATGCGGCAGTCGCGCCTTACCACAGGGTCCGCCGCCAGTGGTGAGCTTACCCTGATGGAACCTTTAGAGATGGCCAAGATACTGAAGCCCATGGAGGCGACGACGCCCAATCAGGTGGACGTGTCTCGACTGCGGGAGAATATGTGGACCGCGCTAAAGGCTCAGGCAGAGGCGAACCCGTTTATTAACCTTGACGGCATGGAGGATCCTCGTCACCTGGATGAGGCGCCCTCGCGAGGGAGACGGAAAGGACGGTCCCCATCCCCACAGTCCATGTTGAAGAAAAATGCCGCTAAAGTGTTGATGGAGCGGAATCACAACCAGCGGAATGAGCCGACGACGGGAGGGAAAAGAGGATACAGAGAGGAGGAGGAGGACGACGACGACGAGGAGCAGCGGGAGGGGAGCCAGCCACCACTGAAGAAGGCGAAACCAGAAGAGCTGCCGTCCTTTAGTAATGTGGTCAAGTCGGTGCTGCCCACGGTGCCGAGTATCTCCTCCACCGGTACTCTTTCTCCCGCCTTCTTTTTCTTTTCCATTTTATTCCTGGCGAATGAGCATAACGTGCTGTTGGAGAATGTGGATAGCCTAGACGATTTGGTAGTCCGTGGCTTCGCTAAAGAGGTGAGTTGATCCAATAATAATAAGGAAGACAGCAACGCCACCCAATAATATAAAAAATAAATGACAAAGAGAGAAAAGGAAAAGAAAAGGAAAAATGGAATATAAAAAAGATAAACAGAAACATGCTTACTACTACTACTACTTTAATTGATAGATCTTTACTTTTTTTTAGTTTTGAATATATATTCTGTTTATTCTTTGTTCACCTCGGTCAGCACAAAGTCGTTAAAAATAAAAAAAAATACACGCTCTTATATATTTATATATTTATAGAATTTTTTCATTTTACAGTTTCTGTCTCTTTATTATTGGTTTAAATGACTATTGCACCTTTTGTTGCCGGACTCGCTGTATGTATATATATATTTATTTTTCTTTTCTTCTACTCTTTCTTTATTATCTCCCACCCCCTTTCCCTCCTATTCACATACTAAAATAAAATCAAAAGCGGACTGCTGCCTCTCTACCACCCACCCTTTTTTTTTATTTACTCGGGCAGCACTTCATTTCTCTCTTATCCTCTCGCCATTATAAAAAAAAAAAAAGAGAGAGAAAGAGAGAGAGAAAGAGAAAAAGAGACAGGAAGAATTATTTCTCGCTTTCTATAGGTATCTTTAATGTCCCTCCAACGTGGACAGTACCTCGCCGTCCATGACGCTCTAAAGCGAATCCTAGGGAAACATCCCCATCACCTCTCCGCCTTTGTAAAACACAAGCAGCCCTTTCAGTGTGATATGGTAGTCAACAGCCATCGCACCGACCCCGACCTCGGCCTCCCTTTCCTCCAGCGGTACCTACGGGGGGAGGTAACCGTCGACGAGGGTGGAAATCCAATGGAGGTGACCCACTACGATGAGGAGGTCGCCATGGCCAGCGGTGGTGGCAGTGCGAAGGGGGAAGATGCCTCCCTCGATGCCGTGGATCGTTACAACACTAAACTACAGCTTCCCATCAGTCCTCATATCAAAGAGTTTGGGAGAGTGTTGCAGGATGAGTTGGGGACGTGTCATGTGCTCCCCCGACTGAACCGGCTGGATATTGTTTTTCAGGATCGTCAGGTGCTGCAGCTGGCTCTGGGGGCGGCACACGAGTCGATTGGCAGCGCCCACTACGACGATGGATCCTTTATTAACTTTGAACCCGAGGCCCACCGACGTCCCCGACTGCGTATCTCCCTCGGCTTCGACGAGGAGCTCTTTAAGCAGCGGTGTGACTTTAAAATGAGGCTGGCCGCCCGCCAGGCGGAAAAGTGGGCCTACCAGCACTGGTGTCGGAGCCGGGCGTTGGAGTGGAATACGGAGGCGGCCGAGTACCTCGTAGCTGCGGGAGAGGACTACAGGGCACTGCTTCCCCCCATCAGCTTCTGGCTGGCCCACAGTTATAAAGTCTGTGAGGTTCTCAATATGGATAACCCGTTTGATATGAAGTCCTTCATCGTTGCTAACTTCTTCGCCTACTATGGAAAAGAACCCTTTGACAACCCTTTTTGTCCTGGAGAAGACCTCAACACGATCAACACTGTACGGTGGTTGTGTGAGTGTTTTGTCGGGAATATGCGGCACGAAATCGTAGAGCTTGATCTTTCCTCTCCTTACTCCGAGGAGATGATGGAGATGGACAAGAAAGAAAAGAAGTGAACAACAATAACAACAACAGCAACAACAACAAAAAAAATGATCCCAGGAGCTTTTTTTTTTTTTTGTTTGGCTTACTGCTGCTTCGTAAGGGTTCCCTAAAATACAGCTCACAGAAAACGAAGTACTATCACAATCATAAATTAACCCCACATAAAAAAAAAAATAAATAAATGTACAATAATTACTTATTTAGATGTAAATGTGTTAATTTTTAGTGTTTTGTTTGGTGTCCACCATTATTTTTTTTTTGTTGGGTCCTGCTCTCTTTTTTTTTCTGTCTTATCGAAAGAAGAGGGAAAGTAAATAAATAAATAAATAGGCATACGCACCAAAAATAATAGTAGCAAGGAAAAGAAAAAAAAGGAAAAAAGTGAAGCAATTTCTCTTTTTTCAAACTAGTTGTTTAGATTTTTTTATTATTAATTGTTCTCCATCATGACCGTCGATAACGATTCTGGCAAACATAACAAAAAGGAGGAATCCAACCAGAAGGACCCCATAAAGAACCACCACAAAAGTAACAAAACAGATGCAAAAGAGGAAAATACAGAGAAGCCTGACCATAACGCGGCGGCGGCGGAGGAGGACACTACCGTAGTGGAGGTAGAACAGAAAACGGTCACTGTAGGAGAGGCGGAGTCGATAGAAAAGAAAAAACGCATGTCCCTGTACGGTAGTCGGGCGATGGCTGCCGGTGGTCGCCGCCGTCCTGGAGAGGCCCTGGCGACCCGAGCCGCTCCTCGGCACACCGTCACCTCTTTCGGCGCCCGTCGCGGCGGGGAGCTAGGACAGTACATACAACAGAGTGGAGAGCTTTCCTCGGGGGGAAAATATCTGGTGGTGGGAGACGGTCTGATGGCCCCTTTCATGGCGCTCTGCCTGCGCGTACACGGCCTAGAGTGTGACCTGGCGCATCACGCCTCCGTCAGTGATATGGACCGAGGGACGGTGGTGCTGACTCCTAGCGTGACGCAACTGATGGGCGACGTACTGAATGTGTCGGTCCCCAGTGGCAGTGTGGTGGGGCGTATCCTCACCTTTGATCACGTCGGTAATGACATGTGTGATATAGACTTGAATGAGTTTCGAGAAAAAGGAGAAAGTCCTACCTTCTTCTGTTGCGACCGCCTCAAGGTGGAGGCCGCCCTCCTGTCCCTCTGTAATGTAGGCACCCATAGCTGTCATATCCTCCCTAAGCCAGAGATTGACCGTGGTGGGCTAGAGGCGTTGGAGAATGGAGGGGTGAGGGTCCGTTTCTCCAGTGGAGTGTATCAGGACTATCTCGGGGTGATCTGCACCGCGAGGAATCAAGACATTGTCCCTGAACTCACCTTATCCAAGGAGGAGCTGCAGGAGCACGCGGAGAATGCGGAGGTGTACAAAGAGACGTTTGCGAAAGCGGTGCGGTGGATGGAGCTGTGTGTTCCCCCGCTCCCAGAGTTGGGAAAGTATGAAAAGCGCTTCACCCCCGGTTCGCAAGAAATCGTAGAGTTGCTGACCCCTCGTGACGCGAAGATGATTGTCCGTCCAACGATGATGGCGACGAAACTGTTTTACAATGTCGCCATCACCATTCCCGACGGGACCAGCGACCCGCGGTTGAAGAGCACCAGCACCAAGCAGTTCTGGGATGACGTGGTGCAGCACTGGACGGCGGGGGTACCGGGCTACATCTCCCACACCATGTTCCGTCCGCTGTTCACCCACATGCAGCAGAACTTTACCAAGTCCAGTGCGTTGGTGTTTCGCTCCCCTCTCTTCTTGATGCCGCACTGGTCGGAGGGAGGCGGTCGTGTGGTGAAGCTGGCGCACGCAGCCCACGGCTCCTGCCTGGATGCCATCGACGTCTCGGACGCACAGGGATTCACAGACTGCTTCGGACTCGCACGGACCATCGCCTCTGGTGGAGATGTGCCCCACTTTCTGAAGGAGCGCCGTCTGCAGGTCATGGAGGAACTCGATCACCACAACCGACTCACCACGTATGGGGTCAAGGAGCGAGGTCAAATTGCCTACATGGCGTCTCGGTTTAATATGAAGATCCTCCGAAAGTACAAATCTAGCTGGCGCTCTATTCTTCACAATTACGTCACACTCATTCCAAAGGTGGTTCGATAAGTAATACTAATAATAATAATAATAATAATTGATCATCATCATTGGGAAAAGTGTGTGTTTCGACAACAATACGAAAGAAAAACAAAAACAAAAAACGAGAGAAGTTTAAAACGAACAAACAAACAAAATTAAAGTATCCACAAATATATATATATATATATATATATATCATTAGTAATCCACATATACGTAACTTATTTAAAGAATATTTTCATCAATCTTTCCCAAATTATACCCCTTACATCACTTCTATAAAAGCACTTTGGCAAGAAAAAAAATGTACACTCTCTTCTTCTATTCTTTCTCTTTTTTTTTCATTCTTCCTACAATGAATTAGTTCTTCACAGGACATAAAAAAAAAAGGCCGTGTATATTGCCAGTCACTGACCTTTCTCCCCCACCCCAACCGTCACGGCCAATGCTATCCCGTAGAGTAGCAGTGCTCTATGCGCCGAACAAATCCAGGGGTCACCGGTGGAGCCCTATTCCTAACCCTCCTCCGGCTGGCAGGGATCGCCTTTATGGAATCCACTCCGTTCTCAACACTCTTCGTGTGTTCGCCTTATCGTCGGTGGAAAGCAAGGAGACGAAAGAAGGTAGTGCACACGGGATGGAGACGGCGCGGAGGATCATGCACTCCACCGCGTCTTCCTTCTCCCACCCCCACCGACCAAGCCTTGTGGGATTGTACGTTCGAGATTTCAGCCTCGAGAAGGAACTCCAATCGTCGGCCATAAAGGAAGTTTCGATCCAACACCCAAAAAGCGGCGCGAAAACGGTCAAAAAAATGAAAGTGATCCCTCCCCAGTATAAAAGTCTGCATCAGCTGACGGGTCTGGCCAAGTATATGGGGGTCCCTATCCACTACGTCCCTCGTAAGGAGTTGGTGGAGTTGTGTGGAGAGCGACGTAATCAGAACTGTGTGCTGGAGGTGAGCGCCTTCCGTCCTCGCCGGATCGACCACGTCATGGACGTCGACGGTCTCCTAGATTCTGTAGAGGAGGGGACGCTGCAAGGTACACCATCTCCTCCCCGCAAGTATATTCTCTACCTCGATCACATTATTGACCCCACCAACGTGGGCAATCTCATCCGTACGTGCTTCTTTTTTAACATTAGTGATATCATTCTGTCCAAGGATTGCAGTGCGTGTACCTCTGTCGTGTCGAGGGCCAGTACGGGGTTTCTAGAGTATATGAACGTGTATCAGGTACGACACTCTACCATTGATTTTATCAAAGCGTCTAGGGAAAAGGATACCACATCGCGTGTCCGCTTCACAGCGACCACAGCACACTCCAACACCTCTGAAGAAGCTGCGAAGGGTGCAGACGACGACGACAAGGAGGAGAAGGAGGAAGGGGTGGTGGAGGTGTTGTTACTGGGTAATGAGGACCAAGGACTCTCTGCGAATGTGTTACAAGAGTGTGACTACACGGTTCACCTCACCTCGCCACGGCAGCAGGCACTGGAGGAGCGGTATCGCTTGGACCGGGAGCACAGTAGTGCTGCAGAGGCTGAGACCGCCGCCTCTTCTCCCCCTCGGAGTGAGTTTGAGCGACAGAGAGAGTACCAACACAAGCGACTGTGTCGGCTGAAGCCAAAAGAGGTCTCCCTCAATGTGAATACCGCATGTGCGGTGTTACTTTCTCATTTGCTGCACAACACGGTCCATCGCTGTCCGGTGGTGAAGCAGGAGCAGAAGGTGCAGGCGTCTGTCGAGGATACGGAAGAGGAGAATAGGAAGGAAGACAGTAGTAAAGAAGATGTAAAAGAGGGATGAGCGACTCCATTTTACGGTGGTGCATTTACAATTTTGATATTCTTTCACAGTAACTAAGCACGTCGATTAATCTCATTTGGAGAGTTGTTAAAATTGTGCCTTTTTCCTTTTCTGAACCTTTCTCTGTAAAACGAAGAGAAAATAACCCTTCCTTTTTGCTCTCCTTTTTTTTTTTTTTTTCGTCTTTAATCGCTTTTATTAGTGGTCTTCTTTTACATTTCTGAGCCATACTTCATATCGCAGAAAACCAGAGAAAACTACTCTAACACAGAATTATTTTAGATACGTATACATAGAGTGTAAAAACAATAATAGTAATAAACACAAAACAAAGCAAAGTGGACTACCACTACCAGTATGCTCTATAAGAATCAAGTAATCTACTGTGCTATCCGGTCCCTTCCCGCTGTCGTATGGGTCCTCTCTTACGGCGTGACAATCTTCTCTCCGGAGTGCCTCAAAACACTCTCCCTTTCGTTCCGAATGATATCCGAAGGCCCAGCCCGCCAGCTCAAAGAGGACTTTGACAACAGTACCGGTGGTGCATTGCCGGGGTACGGCTACCCGCAAACGAGTGAGTGGTACCTCGTAAAGCAGATTTTACTGTACCCCTTTCGCTCTCTGTACAACACCCTTCACCTCACACTGCATCTTAGAGGAGAAGGGGACGGAGGGCACCGTGCGGGGGTGCTGAAGCGCTGTGTGACAGCCCTCTTTCTGCATCCTAGTCGCCCCGCCCTGCTGAACTCGCTGATCAACTACCTCTACGCCCTGACGCTGAGCAAGCCAGTTTATGGTCGGTGTCGGGAGGCCGTGGAGGATACTGTATTCTCCATCCTGGGGGCCTCCCTAGGGAATTTGTTCTTGGTGTGGCAGGTCCGTGCTCTTAGCGAGGACGGCATGTTCCTCCCTGGGATGCAGGAGTACATGAAGCAGAAGCCCGCTCTCACCCGTGCCCTCGCCATGACATTAGATCTACTTCTTCCACTCCTTCGCATTGTCGCCACCCTCGCCGCGAGGGCCGCCGTGCTACGACGGATCAGTCCTCTGCATAACCTTCCACCCAGCGAGGCGGACGTGGCGCCCCCCACTGGCGGCGGCGAGGGAGAGGAGGGAGGAGGAGAGACGGGTCCTGTGCTGAGGCCCCGGTTTGCGTATTACTGTGGTGGGGAGGGGGTGGGGTATGCCCTAAGCGGATTTCGGTTCATCTATCGTAACGAGGCGACGCAGCTCACTGGGACGTCGTGGAGCATATTTGTGGACACGGTGCAAATATTTGTCAACCAAGCCGAGTTAGTGATGTTCCCTAGGGCTCGCACGGGGTGGTGGTGGTGGCCCGTCGGGAGACCGAGCGCGGCTCCCTCTTCCTCTCCCTCAGAGGGGCGTCAGGAAAGGATAGCGGAGGGGATATACCCTTGCCCAGTGGGTACCGCGGACCGTCTGTTTACCGCCGCCTCCTCCGTCCACCTGCAAATGACCAACGTGGTCAGCTTTATGGGTGGGATGCTGTTAGGCTATCTCTACAAGCACGCCCTCTCCAGCCTGTGGCTCTGTTACCGCATCCCTCTTCTCTCCTCGGTCGCCCACTTCCGCCACCCACTGCCTCCTCCCAAGATTGCGATCCCAGAGGAACTCTACCGCGCCGCCCGTCCAGAGCTGCCCTATGTGCGCATCTACCGCGACCACCGTGAAACCTCCTCCGAGGAAGACCGCTGGGAGACGACCAGCTCCTACGAGAGTGAGGGCGACGGCCCCCCGCCTCAGCCGCTTCGCCCCCGTAGTGAGTTACAGCTGCATGAGGACTATGAGGATATCCCGGTTCCCTCCGAGTGTTTCTGTGCCATTACTAGAGCCCTCATGGAGGACCCCGTCACCACCTGTGATCACTTTACCTATGACAGAGAAGGGATTAGCCGCTGGCTGCATCACCGCCGCTTAACGAGCCCAATGACGAACCTCCCGTTAGAGAGCGACTCGCTGACGCCGAACTGGGAGGTGAGGGAGAGGATTGAAAAGGTAGTTAAGGAGTATCTTGAGGTACAAGAACGGTGGGGGAACTGAAATAATAATAATAATAATAATAATACGTTTTTATTATTTTTAGTTTCTCTTCTGTGAAGTTTTTTTTGTTTTTCTTTGTAAAACAACCGCACCACCACCACCGTCATCGCTGTGGAAATACTGCAATCGTGTCTCTTGTGCTAACAAACAAAAACAAAACAACAACACCAATATTGTTTACTGAATACAAATATATTACATTCTCAGCAACTGCAACCACAACAGCGCCGAAAAAGGAAACATTTTTTTTATACTAAAAGTGGTGTATTCCTCACACATAGTTGTACTGTGGCTGAAGTACCAAAACAACAAAATGTTCTAGTTTCAGTAATCAACTTTCCTCTTCCCCCTTTTATTTTTCACATTCAACGTTGTGTAAAAGAAGAAGGACGATTGTATATATAGAGGCTTTTTTCCTTTTATTGTTGTGAACACGCAGAGAATCAAAACCAAAACCTGTTATATCTACAATGACTGAGACTACTTTTAGGGGTCTTTCCTTTCAAGATCTTCTGCAGATCTACGACTACTTCCCCACCCCTGCCACCCCCCAGAAGAGCACCATTCATACCAGTAGTGTCGCGTTAGTATCCTCGCTCTCCTCCCAGACAAGGACCTCTGCGGCTACCAGGAATCGTCTCCCCGTCCACTACGTTCCGATCTCGCTCCCCCTCGCCTTCCTTGCTTGCTCACCGACCACACGGAGGGTGATGGAAGTACACACTCACGGCTGTGTCCTACCCCCCGCCGGTGGAGGTTTGATACTGTGTCTCCTCCCTCCTCCTTCCTGGGAGCCCCCGCATGAGGTGGAGGATGAGCTGGTGGCGGTGGACACCCCAAGTCGACCCTCCATCTACTATAGTAAAGAGGGAAACCTATTTTATAGCTCTCGAAAGAGAGTATACCGCGGTGGGTCGGCGGGGGCGGTGTTGGTGATTTCCTCTCGTTATATCCCCTACAGCAGCGGCTCTACCACTCCCAGTTCTACAAACCACCACCCTCAAGGTGCTGAGGGAGAGGGAAACGACGAGGAGGACGACGGAGACCAGACCGACAGCTCCACCCCCACCACCACTCCCACAAAGACGGGCCGGCGGTCCTCCGTGAAACGCTGGGGGCCTCCCGTACCACCGCCTCCTCGTAAAGAATGGCCACCCCCCTCCCCCTCCAAGAGCGGTGAGGCCGCTGCTGCTGTCCCTTCTCCTTTGTTAGACGATAAGGAAGCAAGGAGGGGTGGGGAGACTACCACCACCACCACCACTACTGCCACTACCACTGTTTCCCCTTCGCTACAGGCGCTTCAGAATGCGCTATGGTGGGTGCGGAAGTCCCTCCCGGTAAAGCTGTCCGTGAGTTTACACCAATACCCCCCGGCGGAGATGCGTCTACTGGCGGAGATTCTTTCCGACTTGGAGGCCCAAAGTGAAGAAAAAGAGGACGATGGGGAGGAGAAAGGGGAACCGACCCCACAGACGACGACGACCACCACCACCACTGATGTAGACTACAAAATATCTGAAATCAGTCTAAGAGGGACCGCAGAAAAAGAGTCCCTTCATCGACTGTTCGGCCACCACAAAAGTGTTCACTCGGTCTCTATCGTCAACAACAACTTGTTAGACTCCACCCAACTGCGCGAGATATCTAGAAACTGGAGAGAGGTGGTTCGCCTTTCGCTGAGTATGAACCCCAATATCACCAACACCCACTTTTTGTGTCCTTCCCCCTCCAACCGCACCTTGTCCAACTCCTCTTTCGCCAGTCTTCCAGCGCCCAACTCGCCCCACTCTGCCAGAGATAATACCGTCCGAGGGTTCACCAGGGGAAACCAACCCACCAATAACAATAACAATAGCCTCCCTCACGTGCCGAGCAATAGTGACAGTGCCCTCGACTCCCTTTCCTTCTCTCATCATAAAGGGGTGGAGGCAATCCCACCCTTATCGGAGCGGCGTCAGCCGATTTACGTGGTACACACCTCCGAGGTAACGATGGGCGGAGAAGAAGAAGAAGGAGAAGGACCAACGCGTCACACCGACCCTAATAACACCAACCATAACACTGCCCCCGCAGCGGATACGAAGGAGAACTCATCCAAGAGGACCGCACTGGGGTACTGGTCTCGGTCCCTGGAGGAGCTGGACCTTTCCTTCACCTCTATTAGCGATGCAGATGTGCTAAAGGACCTACCACAGTTACAGCAACTCGCAGTGCTGTCCCTGGAGGGGTGTCACGCTATTACTCAGCTGCAGTGGGCCCCACTGATGCATCTTTCCGAGCTGAATCTCTCTCGAACGGCCCTTTCCGTCTCCTCCTTCGCCACTTTACGACTGTGCGGTCGGTTAGAAGTGCTGCGACTAGGCTATTGCACCGCCCTGCAAGACCTACAGTGGCTGTTGGAGGTCCCTCCGCTACTAGTGACGGAGGTGGTGCCTCCGACTCGGCCAGGAGTGAGCCGAAGGAGCCCTCCTCGGAGGGCAGAGAGGGAGGAGGGGGCGGTGCGGACTGAGGAACAAGGGATACCCGCCTATACCGTCACCCAGCCTCAGGTCAAGGCAGCGGAGAACTCCTTACGAATGGCCAACAACGCCCTACGAACACAGCCTACCGTGCCTTTATGGGACCGTCAGCACCTTCTCAATGCACAAGGTCGCTCCGTTCTACCGTCCTCGGCGGCGGAGGTGTTTCCGCTTCAAATCTCACTTCGTCGTCTCTACGTGAACAACACCCCTCTGACCGACAGCGGCCTCGAGGCGGTGGTTCTGTTTCCCTATCTCGAGCTGCTCTCCCTCCGTCACTGCGATAAGGTAACCGAGGTGAACGTTCTCGCCTCGCTGAATCATCTGATGGAGGTGGATCTCTCCGAGACTTTTGTCCGTCAGGAAGGACTGGAGGCCCTCCAGGACTGCCACACCCTTCGTCGTTTACTGTTGGTGCGGTGTCCTCGGCTGCGTCAGCTCCCTACCCGACTGCCGCGCTGGGTGGAGGTGTTGGACTGTGCGAACTGCGTGCAGTGGCTCCCAGAGGGGGAAAGAAAGGTGATCGACCTGAAGGAGAAGGACGCCCCTACCGCCCTACAGTACGTCTCCTTTCGATGCTGCGAGGGGTTCCGTCACTTGAGTCTGTTTCAGTGGTCGACCCAGCTGCTGGAGCTGGACCTCTACCACACCGACGTCCGTGATGAGGAGCTGATCTTTGGCCTGCAGCGGTGCCAGTCACTGGAGCTACTCCACCTCGGCAGCACCGCCGTACGGGATCTCTCGGTGTGGGGGAGAAGGACAACAAAGAAGGAAGGACAGGAGGAGCGACCAAAGTTTCTACAAACGTTACGCTTCTTGGATCTCTCCAAGACCCCTATCGATGCCAAAGGTTGTTCCTTTATTTCTTATTGCCCTCGTCTGGAGATCTTACTGCTTACCCGTTGTACCGCAATAGACCGTCTCGACTTTCTCGCGTTACACGACAGAGAGGAAAAGGGTCGGGAGGGGTGGTACCGAGACGCTCTCCAGTCCTTCTCCCTCACCGAGAACGATAGACTGCCCAATGATGCACTGTCCTACCTGGCGTACTGTCCGAAGCTCAAGTACCTTAGTCTAGCCAAGTGCAAGTCCCTCTCCGCACTGCATTACTTTCTGCCAGAGTTGAGAGAGGTGGTGGAGTTGGACCTGTCGGGGACTGGGGTGACGCACGAGGGGCTGTGTCTCTTGTGGCCGAAGGATTCTGCTGCGACGACGACCACCACTGGAGTGGGTTCTTCCGACGAGGGCGCCCTCTCTCTGACTACTCTGTGGTTACGTTCCAACCCTCAGCTGTTGCGCTTCCCCAGTCGTCTCGTCCCGTCACTACGGCCGACAGGGGAGCCGAACCACCGCCCTACCAATACTATCCACAAGGAAGTGGAAGAGGAAGAGGAGGGGGAAGCGTTTACAGAGGAGGACGAGGAGGCAATTGCACAGCGGTACTTCCATCATCTCCCTCAGCTAGTTGCCATTCATCTATCGCATTCCTACACCCGTTCGCCGAAAGCGCGTACGCGGGGACAATAAGTAAAATAAAGGGTGAGAAAAAAGGCTAAAAAATAAAATAAAAATAACAGGTCAACACAACGACTCTTTCTCTCTCTGAAAGTTTGTTAGCCGTTATATGAATTTAACTCATTCGATTTCCATTGTAGTACATTATTGTTTTTTTTTCTGTTTTTAATATTTCAGTTTAACTCCTGGCTTAACTGATTTAGTCTCCCATTCTTTCATTTTTTTCTTTCCTTCCTTTCATTCGTAATTTTTGTGCTGCATGTAATTCATTCATAATGCAAAAATCAAATAAACAAACAACAACGGTGTTACATTATTTTTTTATTTATATGTTTACATGTAATTTTTTTGTTCTTGTGGACTGAATCGGTGTAATTTTGCTCATTTTTTTTTTTACTGACTGAACCATTCCTATAAAAATAAAAAGGCCAAAGCCAACATCATAATAATTTACTCTATTTCTTGGTGAGTTTTATTTTGTATCCATCACCAACTTTCTTTTCCCCTCCCCCTCTCTCTCTTCACCCCCTTTTCAGTAATTGTGCAACATGAGCTCTTCCAACGAGACCCCCAACGCCCCCAGCGGCACTCTCTCTGAGCAGGCCAATGAGATGACACGGAATATGATACTGGGGATCCCTAAAGGGGGTCTGAAGCCTGGTAGCCCCGAGGCCGCCGACCTTCAAGCCGCGGAGGCCTTCGTCTCTGATATCCAGCAAGAAATCCTCGCGTATGATATCGCCAACGCTCAGGCGGTGGAGTCCTACGCTAGACGGTGGTGGGCCAAGATCCCTATTCTAGGCCGTCGCGCCCGCCGTCAGCTAGAGGAGGAGGCCAACCAGCCAAAGGAGGCCGCCGTCCCCTCCGAGTCGTGGAAGGGAGGGGCGCTGGAGGGCTTGGACCCGGAGGCCGCCGCCGCCGCCGTAAAGTCTGGCGGTGCGTACCTGCACTCCTCCTCCACGACCACCGCCCGAGGCCAGAAGGTCGAGCGGACGGCGGCGGTGGATAAGTCTCAGTTAGGGGCTCTAGGTAAAGGAAAGACCGCTCCGGCGTATAACACGTGGCTCTTCAAGCGACGCCACCCCAACTGGGTGCCGTTGCTACAGCGGTGGTGGGTGCCGTGGGTGTGCCTGGGGGCGATTGCGCTCGTGTGGACCCCTGATGTGTGGAAGCTGAGGACGTTATACTATCTAGATCACCAGTACGCCTTATTTAGACAGACGATTCATAAAGCGTACTGGAGAGTGACCATGAAACCGGAAGACTACCAGCAGTGGATGAAGGATATGGAAGCAGAACAGCCCTCCAAGGTCAAGTCTACGGAATGTCCGTTCTAGTTGACCTTTTATATTACTAACGTCCTCTCTTTTTCGGTTTAATGACTGATTTTATTTTAAAATATTCCCTGCCATTATATTATTATTATTATTATCACTAATTCATTAACATATCCGTTTCATGTAATGAGGCTTAATACAAAAAACTTATTTTTCTTATTTTGTTTTAGAGATATTTTCACTCGTAACACTTTTCTTTTTTAGTTTTCCTGACGGTCATTTAATATTCATCTTATTTTCTTTCTTTCTTTCTTTCCATCTATCTATCTATCTATCTATCCATTCTATAATTTTGTCCATCAAAGATTTTATTAGTCACTTGACGATCCTACACACGCACGTTCTGATATCGAATGGCAGAGACGCCTACGCCTACTACGACCCCCACCGAGACCACCGCCCCTAACCCTTTACTACCACCTCCTAAGGGAGGCAAAGGGGATGCCTGGGGAATTGACTTTACTCTCCCCAAGACGAAACGGAAGGCGACCAAGAAGGAGCGGGCGGCGCTCATGGAGGCGAAGGCACGAAGGGAGCTGCGAGAGTCCTCCCGCTCCCCCGCGCCTGCCGGTACCCACGATCCTATCGAGGCGAAGGACAGCGAGGGCAACGAGACGGCGCTGGAGGTGGTACAGGTGGATGGGCTGGTCGACTATGAACAGCTCGTCCCCAAGAATCTACCCACCACCCGCGCGGACCTAGAGAAGCGACTGTGCCTGCGACTCCCGCGGCTGCTGTGTGTCAATAAACAATACCCCCGTAGTTGTGGGGTCTCCTCCTTTACCTCCATCTACAACTATCTCTACAGTAGGCTTGGGGAGAGTGAGGTGGGCGCCAACCGACCGCCGACGTCGCAGGAAGAAATGATGACCATTTTGGGGTTCGAACCGCCATTCGGAGAGATTCCTTGGGGCAGTTTCACCGGTAATGCAACCCTGATGCGGTGGTTCCATGCTGCTAACCGGCACTTTAAAGTAAAAGGCCGTGCCTACATTCTTTACAAGGCACATGGCGCCGGTAAGACGACTCATTTGTACGAAAACAATGAGCAGATCCTGCAAGAGGTGAAGAAGGTGCTGGCGGACCCCCACTGCGCTCTTATTTATCACTGTCATAATCATTATATGGTCCCCATTGGGTACCAGGATATCCCAAAGGCGCAGACGGATTTTTTGAAACCCGAAGTACCGGTAGAAAACGTAGAAACCACCATTTTCATTGGGGAGGTCAGTCGAGGCCGTCATGAGGCGATGTACGCGCGTAAGTGGAGTCAGATAGTGAAGGACATCGAGTGTCTCTCCCCACAGTACTTCAACATACGACGACCGGAGCTAGGCATTCAGACCAGGGAGAAGAAAAAGGCGTCTGGAGCGGCGTCGTCTCCTCCTCCCGAGAACGCCGCTACTAACGTGGAGGAGAGTGAGGAAGCTACAAAGGAAAAAGAAGAAAAAGAGACCGCACCTCCGGTCACTACAGAAGTGAAGAAGTCCTCTACAGGGAAGGCCGCCCCTACCAAGCCTGGAAAAGGCAACTTACACTGTCTTATTTGTTTTCGTAACGACGAAGAGGAGCCGAACCCGGCGCGATTTGAAAACATGTCAGAGGAGGAAAGCGATGGGGAGGTGTTGGAGTAGTAATTTTGGTGGAATAAAAACAAAAAGAGAAAGTAACATATATAAAAAAGAAGAGTGGAAACGTGTAAAAAACGATTTACATTTGGGGAGAGGGGAAAAAGATTTTTTTCCCCCCCTAATTTGGAATGTGCTTTATTTTATTAATATTTACCGGAACCATATTAGTTTTTTATTCCAACAAAACATTACTTTCTTTTGTTTTACTATGTGGTTTTGGTTTGTTCAACACCTCTTTCTAAATATTATATTTATTATATTTACTATATTTACTATTTTTTTTATTTGACGCTTATGCATACGTTGATGCTAAAGCGGTTGCTCGACCGAGTTCCTCGGACTGTACTGTATTACACTGGTAGAAATCTGTTTTTTTTTTTTTACTTTTCATATTTCGTGTTTGAATCTTATGCAAAACTGCAAAATAAAAAAAGTTAGATAACTGGCGTTTCAACGACTTTCCTTTTTTCCCTACTTTTTTTTTTTTCACACAGTACAAACCTTTTTTTTTTTCTTTTATACTAACCAATTAGATTATTTTTGCTTCTATCACCTTAAAAATAATTAAATAAATAAATAAATAAAATGGAGTCTCGTAGAAGTGAAATACGTGCCGCTCGAGCGGATCGTCGCCGCGAAAGGGCCGGTCGAAGAGGTAATAGAGTCTCTCGTCAAGGGGCGGCGACCCAAGCGGATGCACCCGGAGGTGGTGGTACACAAGGAGGCTGGGAGGAAAGCAGCAACAACAACAACAACAAAAACAATAACAATAACAATAATAATAATAATAGTAATGTTAATATTGACAATAACCAAGCATTGCCGCCTCCCATGGCGCGTCAACGGAATCGTGGTAAAAGCGACGCCGCCCGTCTCGCCGATAAAATGCAGGAGAAAACAGACGCCAAAAGCAAACTATACCAAAAACTAACGGAGAGGGAAATTATTATTCAAAAACTGTACGCCCCCGAGGTGGCCGAGTTCCTCGTTAGCGACGCCTTCGCCCAAGGCAGCGCCAACATCAATAATATGATCAACTACTTTGACAAGGATGACCTGCTAGCGTCCTATATCACGGACACAAGGGCGAATTTTCTTCGTCTCGACCGAGAGTTAAGGGAGGATCATCAAATAGCGACCGAGAAGCTTCACAGTTCCGTGTTCTCCAACGCGAATAACTTTCTAGCTCTGTTCAAAGATGTCTCCAAGGCGAGCGATCTGGTAGAGGCACTAAAGGCGAATGTGCAGGGCACCAAGGCGGTCATCTCTTCAATTAGCAAAGTGACTAGCTCCAATGTAGGAAATGTCTTCCGGGACTCCAACTCCCGTGGAGGGGGAGGACGGGCCGCCACCGCCAATGCCACCAGCGGTGGAAGTAGCAAGTCCGGTGTCCACTCACTGCTGACTCGACCTCGACCTAGTTTAGTGACACACCGACTGTACCTCAGTGGAGGGGCGTCCGCGGAGGGGGAGAGGAAGGCGGCGGCGCCTTTTACCGACTTCAACTCTTATGACACCCCCGCCGCCGTTGTCCCTACGCGTAGTTCCACCGCCCCCGCCCCCGTCGAGGCCCACCCCACCGAGGAAAACTTGGAAAGGGCGAACCCTAATCACCTTGACGAGGTCGGCGCCTCGGTGGAAAAGGTGGAGGGAAGAGTGGATGAGGTCTGTCAGGCGACGACACAATCCCTCAACGTGTCTTCTCTTCTCCAGTGGGTACCGCTCGTGGTGGGGAAGCGAACGACTACTACTGCCGTGCCAACAGCGAAGAAGGAGTGGAAAAAACGGAAAAATAGTGAAGAGGAGGAGGAGGAAGGGGCGGGGGGTCGTGCACGAAAAAAGGTAGTGTCTGGGACGACGGATGGACAGCGAGATGATGTGCAGGTGTTCGCGGATATCGTGAAGGAGGAGACCGATCAATTACTAGCGGACCGCAAACACCAAGAGGCCGCCGCCCTCCTACGCGGTATGACCTCCGATGCCACGGAGAAGGGCTGCCTGAGTCTGCTGTTGGACCTGGAGGCCGCCCTGGTAGTGGCGGTCACCTCCAAGATATTCTCTCTCCCCATCACCCCAATGTACTTTCAAGATGTGCACATTCCTCTGATTCAACTACTCCTGCAGTTTGGCCGCACCAAGACCGGGAGCTTTACCTTTTTACAACTACAGAGCCTCTGGTTAGATAACGCGCTCACACAGCTGCAGTCTCGGGTGAACCCTCGTAATGCGAGTCAGGTCACGGTGGACTTTCTGGTCAAAGCCATTCGCGTGGTGTTGGACCGGCAGCGAACCTTGTGGTACTCCCTGGAGGAGCTCCGAAAGAAGGAGGAGGCGGATAAGAAGGCAAGTCTCTCCACGCACCGCCGCGGTGGAGACGGTGGCAGAGGGACCACCCCTCTAAAGCTGATCCCCCCTAACGCCGCGGCCCTGCTGTGGGTGCGCTCCAACATCCAAAAGTTCTCCCGCGAGGTGTTGGCCACCCATTTGCTGAGCTACGGTACCGGCACCGACGGCGGGAATCCCTCTCGTATCTGCCGCGCGGCTGGGTTGGTGACTGACTCTGTTCGAGTGCTGCGGGACCTTGCGAAGGAGGGGTTCCCGGGTACGGACTCGGTCACCCTCCTGCAGCTCTCTCCTAGCATGATTGTCCTCGAAAACGATTTTACCTCGCTCACGCGGAATAAGATGGATAATACAGGGAGGTCCATGACGGAGGTGCTCCTCACGGCCTGCCTTCGTCAGCAAAACGACCCCACTACGAACCGCTATCAGGCGGTGAACTGCGAGTACGCCGCGAGACGGGCGAATTTGCTTTCTCAAGATGTTCTCAAAACGATTGTCCACCTCCCCGCCGCCTCTCATACGTGGTTGGTGCAGTTTGGCCTCTCTCCCGCCTCCTCCACCATGTTTGACCGAGACTTTCAAACAACGATGATGTACATGAACCGCAATAAGGCCGTCGACCCCCTTCTTGCGGTCCACTCTGGCAAGTCGCTTCTGTCCCCAGAGACGTATCGGTTTTTACGACTGACCAACGGGTGTAGTATGAACTACTGCCTATTAATTAACTCGCTGATTAAGTACGTTGCGGCGATGACGGGGAGCGAGAGTCTGCCCCGTAAGCCCGATACCCTCCCTCCGAAGGCGACCCCTCCAGCATCGGTGGAGGGGACCATCAAAAAGGGTGGAAATAAGGAAAAGACGGCGGCAGGGGCGGCGGCGGGGAAGGAGGAGGAGAGCCCGCTTGAACAAGGAGCCCGCTATGAGAAGCAAATGGACTGTGGCTCCATTCTCCTCTCCAACGCCCTCATTACCGAGTCGATGGATGTCACGATACAGAGTCTTTTTATTGGATTCTTTCTGACGACACTCCGACAGAGACAGACGATTGTCCACTTTGCCATCTCAAAGAACCAGCTGGAGCGTCAGGAAAAGTTGTTTGGTCGACCATCCCCCAACCCTTCGGACCCCCTTTTCTGCGATCCCGCCAGCTCTCCTTGCTGGGTCATGGACGGACTGCTCTCCTTACTGAACGATGTCTTACAAAGTAGTATATGGGTCTCCTACCTGGCGAGGGGAGGGGCGATCGCGCATCTACTGACGACCGGTAGTTTACTCTTCCGTACACAACACGTGGAGGAGCTGCGACAGCGGACGCCTTTACTGGTGCAGGAGTGGATGACCACGACGCTGGTGATGGGGTTTAAGACGGCCATGGGGAGTGGTCTTCTCCTTGAGGATCTCTCCGGCCCCGCATTGAAGGAGTCCGAGTCCGCGACTGCCTCTGCGGTGAAGCGCATGACGTCCTTCGTACCGGAGGCAATTACGGGAGATGTTATGATCGGTAATACTTACCTCGCCGACGATGAGTCACCCTCCGCCGCGGTCGTGAGTGTTCCTATTCACGTGGCCGGCGACAAGGAGGGCAGTCCTTTGACAGAGGAGCCGACCCAGCAGTCCGTGTTGGACGCCTTGACAGGGAAAGTAGATCAGAAGCGATTGGTGTCTGTTTGGTTAGCCTTCCTAGACCGCCCGTACTCCACGCCCCGCAGCTACACTGCTCATCTTTACTGTAACGCCACCGGGGCCTTCCCTCCTTTGAGGTCGGTAGACAGCACCGGCCAGGACCAACTCACCGAAGCTTGGAGCATACGCAAGGTGCTCAGCAGCTACCCGGCATTCCCCATCGGCCAAGCACAGTACATGAAGGAGGAAACGGCCCTCTTTCACTGGGTGGTGCAGATTTCCTTGCATCTCTTCACCACTTTCCAAGAGCGCCTACTGTGCCCTAGCTACTGGATCAACCGACTGTCTGCCGAGGACGCCAGCAGTGCTGCCGTGGTGAAGGAGGTGATGCGGGGAGGCGTGTCCCCGGAGGAGGACAGTGCACTGGCGGCCCTCTGTGGCGGTGGGGGGTACTATGCCACAGCGGTGGCACTGCTGCAGTTCATGGTGGTTCGAGTCCTGCGTGATGCCCTCTGCTCTACCACCACGTGGACCGCTGTCTACGGCTGCCCAGTGGACCAGTGGAAGTCCAATGAGGCGATGTTAAAGCAACAAACCTTCTTTTTTGCGGCGTTTGTGCGGTTTTGGTCTCCCCTCTTTACCGGTGGTGTCAGCGTGCCCCTCGATCTCGGGAACTCTAGGACCACCCGCAGCAAGACGGCCACAACGACTGCCAGGCACATTAGTGAGGTTAACGTCGATGGGCTAGCGTCCATCTCCCTCCTGGAGTGGTTTACCTGCAGTGGCATCCTGCAGTTGGAGAAGAAGTCGACCGTCTCTGTTGCAGCAATGGGGTCAGCGACGACGACGACCGAAGACGCCTCTTCCAATGAGGATTATACGGCGGTGGAAGGGCTCCTCAACCGCCCTGGATTTCTCCCCGTCGCCCCCGCAGCCACCGCCTCCCCCTCTCGTAGTGCACGTCCTACCCGCGATACCAAATCATGGCGGCGGTCGGGGGAGCGGGCGGCCACCAAGGAGGAGATGGAGGCAGAGACGACGGCACCACCAGCTTCCTCGGTGGTCTCCGCCTCCTCCGCGGCTGCGGTCCAGGCCATGCAACGGGCCACCACCACCTACCTCCCCGACACCCTCCTAAAGGTAGTCCAACACTACTTTGTCGAGGTGCTGCAGGAGACCCGGTTAGTGGCGGGGTTGACCTCCGAGGTGACGCGTGGTCGTGTGGATCGTGCATTTGATACCGTGAACCTTATCGCGTACTGTAAAGTTGAACTACCGGACGGGGAAGAAAAAGGGAAGGAGGGGACCCATACGGGGGCGGATAAGTTGACACTGTGTGACCTTCGTGAGCTCTTGGTTTACTATCTACAACCGTTGCTGTAAAAAGCCAGAGTAGGGTGTACCGTCGATCCTTCTTTTTTTTTTATTTCCCCTTTCTTTATATCGTTTATGGTCCCCTTTTTTTCTGTGACACTATTGAAAGTGAAAAAAAAAAAAAAGTATGAGATAATGAAAGTTTGAAAATGTTAGAAAAACAACAACAACTGCAATTTTTACAATACTTTGTCATAATTTCTTTGACAATCGCATTTTTTCTTTATTCTTAAACTGTTTTAAAGTCCCCTGAGAAATAATAATTATCATCATCAAAACTACCACCTGAAATACCCACTTCTCCTTTCCCCCTTTTTTTTCTAATTGCGTTAAAATAAAGAAAACCAATAATTTTAAACAACAACTTACTTACTATTTTAATTATTATTATTATTCTATACCCCCATGAAGCGTGCACAGTCTGTGGTTCTACCCGAAAGCACTCTCAAATCCCTGGCACAGTTACAGGACGGATTAAACAGTGTCATTGATGCCTCGTGGAGAAATGTTCGTACCCTGGATAACTGGAGCCTGGCGATTGTGATGGAGAGTACCGAGTTGATGGACTCTTATCCATGGAAGTGGTGGAAGAACATCGCCGCCACGCCGGATATTAACAACGTCAAGATTGAGTTAGCCGACATTTTACACTTTTCTCTTTCGGGTACCATGCAGATGCAGAGTATGTCGCAGGAGGCTATACCTGCCGTCTCCAAGAAAAAGCGAAGCGAGGTGTTCGAGCCCTTTACCCCTGCCATCCCAGACGACAAGAGGACCAGTGGGGTGGAGGGTTGCATCTTTTTTCCCCTTTCCAACACCGACAACGCCGTCGCCAGTTTCAGAAATGTGATTCAGATGGCGAATGCGTATCGGTTCGATCTGATCACCGAGTCGGTCATTAACGCTGCGAATGACTTGGGCTTTAACTTGGTGGCCTACTACGTCGCGAAACACACATTGAATGGGATTCGTCAGTTGGGGGGTTACAAGAGTGGCACCTACGTCAAGGTCAACAAGGGGGTAGAGGACAACGAACTTCTTCATGACTGCATCGCTGGGGTGACGGCGGAGGAGGTGTTGGACGAGCAACGGTACACACAGGTGTGGAACAATATTATGACCAAGGTGTACGATGCCTTCCAGGTGCCTGCCGCCGACCGCAAGGACGTGGCCCATTGGATTTCCCAAGCAGAAAAGTAATAATAATAATAATAATAATAGCAAGTAAATAAATAAATAAATAGTGATTTTAACACTCTTATTTTTCCATACATAGACTCATAAATTTGTGTTAGATTGGAGACCTCGGTATTCAAACTTCCCTCTTCGCACGTTGGTCCCTTTCATTAGTAAAGAGGAGGGGATCCTATCACTCTTACGGATTCCCCTTTAACGATAGTATACATACACACACACACACACACACACACGCGCATAGAATTATAATCCCTCTCTTCTATTCTTCATTTTTTTTTTATTTGTGTGATTTGTTTTTTCCTCTTGTCCCTTTTCCGCGCTTATGCCTCCACCACCCCTTCTTTTTCTTTTTTTAAAAAGTTTAGTTCATCATGCCCGCCAAAGCTAAAGCTGCACCCAAGGCCGCCAAGAAGGCCCCTGCCACCAAGGAGACCAAGGTGGTGAAGGTGGTGTCCCGCAAGGCGTACACCCGTCCTCAGTTCCGCCGCCCTCACACCCTTCGTCACGCCGCGGCCATCAAGCCCGCCAACACTGCCAGGGCGATCCAGAACAAGAGCGACGCTTTCAGCATCATCAGCTACCCTCTGACCACTGAGAAGGCCATGAAGAAGATTGAGGAGAACAACACCCTCACCTTCATCGTGAACTCTTATGCCAACAAGACTGAGATCAAGAAGGCTATCCGCAAGCTGTACCAGGTTAAGGCCGTGAAGGTGAACACCCTCATCCGCCCCGATGGTTTGAAGAAGGCTTACGTGCGTCTCTCCGTCGCCAACGACGCCCTCGAGACTGCCAGCAAGATTGGTCTTCTATAAACATGAACTGAACAATATTTGTTTTTTCTTTTTACTTTACCATCTTATTTACTAAAACAAAATTTGTCCATTTTTTCTTATTTTTGTTTATCGTGTTATCCCCTTTCCTTCATCCTTACTGCCTTGACGTCACACTTTGTCTCATTTCTTTCTCCTTTTTTTTTTTTTGCATTTCGTAGGCTCATTTTAAATAATCATCATGCCCGCCAAAGCTAAAGCTGCACCCAAGGCCGCCAAGAAGGCCCCTGCCACCAAGGAGACCAAGGTGGTGAAGGTGGTGTCCCGCAAGGCGTACACCCGTCCTCAGTTCCGCCGCCCTCACACCCTTCGTCACGCCGCGGCCATCAAGCCCGCCAACACTGCCAGGGCGATCCAGAACAAGAGCGACGCTTTCAGCATCATCAGCTACCCTCTGACCACTGAGAAGGCCATGAAGAAGATTGAGGAGAACAACACCCTCACCTTCATCGTGAACTCTTATGCCAACAAGACTGAGATCAAGAAGGCTATCCGCAAGCTGTACCAGGTTAAGGCCGTGAAGGTGAACACCCTCATCCGCCCCGATGGTTTGAAGAAGGCTTACGTGCGTCTCTCCGTCGCCAACGACGCCCTCGAGACTGCCAGCAAGATTGGTCTTCTATAAATTAAACATGATTGTTTCTTTATTCTCGAGCCACTTTTATTTCTTTTTTTTTATGAGTTCAATAATTAAAAAAAAAATGAGGATCATCTTTTTATCATTTTCTGATTGACTTTTTCATCTTTTAGTGATTTGTTGCTGAGTACCTTACTTTTTGTTTTTCTTCCTTTTTTCTCTCTCCTTCTCCCTTTTTTGTTTTGTCATATAGAAAAAGAAGCAGTACCTTTAGCAAATTTATATACACACATACCTACACACCATCTGAAAAGTGTTCCATTTCAAAATTAAAATAAAACCGAAGTTTAACAGAAAAGCTTTTTTTTTTTTCAACTATAGATTAGAAAATAACAATAATAATAGACGTCTTCTTCTTTCGTCAATAGATTGTTAGATTGCTGTCAATAGAACGTAAATTGTCTGGAGAATCGCCACCACCACCGAAATAAAAAAAAGGACATTTTTTTTTTTTGGCACCTTCTCCGCACTGATAATTAAATAGATAAGCAGTAAATAACTTCAATAGTCAAGCAAAAATAATAACAGTAATAATAGTAGTAAAAAGGGGTTTTAAGCCTAAAAAAAAAAAAAACAGAAACAAAACCCGTAGTTAGAATGAACGTCGTTCACACCTTTGATCATTCTTCCTCCTTTCTAGTGAAATCAACCCTATCCTCGTCTATCGACAATAACAATAATAATACGAACGGTAAATACTCGTTTTGGATATTACAAGTGTGTGCCGTTCCCTCCGAGGCCGATCATGAGGGTATTAGCGCCTCTTGTGAGTCGTTGTGTCAGGTCTACGAGCGCTACTGTAGTCTCACCGAACAGATATTCTCTTCTCTCGTCCCTAGCCGCCCAGTAGACGCCGCCTCCTCTTCCTCTTCCCCAAGTGGTAGTATCCGCTCTGGTAAACAAAGTTATACGTTAGTGAGTATCGAAGACTACTGGTCTAGCACCGCCCCGCTCGCCCCGTCCACCGTGTTCCTCGCTTCTCTGTCGCTTCTACCGCTGTCTCGCGTGGTGACCAGCGGCGCCGCTACCCCATCCGAAGGCTCCAGTGTGTTCTACCACTGTTTGTATAAAGGAGTCCTGGCCGAGTATATTCAAGAGCAAATGATTCACTTTGCTAATCTCAAGCGGTCCTACGGCGCCACCTCCCCCGACGACCTCGGCGCCCTGCTCACCTGCAGTCGACTGCCCACTGCCTGGGAGTGTTTCTCTATCGCCGCCGTGTGCGTCCGCTATGAGCGACAACACACCCAAGCAAGGAGCCGGCAGAACTCTCCTCAGAGGCTCCAGTCACAGCCTCCGTGCTCCCCTTTCCTGCTAGAACAATACATTGAACGTGCCTACGACGCCACGGTCAGCCCCCACCGTCAGGAGCCGGTCAAAACGTCTGTCGTTGGATGGGGGGAGGAGCTGCTGTGGCGACTGCTCTCTAGTTTACTGTCCAGTCTGGCGGTGCTGCACGCTGGGGGGTACTACTACCGTGGCACCCTCACGGAGAAGGAGGTGATGGGGTTCACGTTTCCTTCGCAGTTGGCCGTCGACTTGGCCGATACCGTCCGCTCCGTGTACTTGCAGAATGCCATTACTGGGTACTGGAGGACGACCCAGCAAGGGGACGAGGGGGTGGAGGAAACGATGAAGAAATTCGACGCGTTTGTGGCCTCATTGACCGAATTGGTCCACGAAAGTTTAATTCTCCCTGAAGCGTTCATTACCCCAACGACACCGACGCACACGGTGTTCTTTGTACTGCGGTCTTTGCCCACCTCGGTGGGACTGGAGGAGAAGCGAGAGAGTCAGACACTCTCTCCGGAGAGAATGGAGTGGTATAAGCGGCAGGACATCGCGAATGCCGCGGATATAGTGTTGAAAGTGATTGACACACAACAGAACTTTCAGAATCGTCGTCGAGGAGGGGAGGAAACGACTGCCTCCTCCGCTGCCTCCTCCGAGTTAATGTTTCTTCTGCAGCGACTCTCTGCACTGGGCGAGGAGGAGGAGATAGGGAATGGGGTTAATACCAGTATCAACAGCACCAAGACTACCACCACCAGTGGTGGCATCTCTGCAGCCCAGCTGTGTCAGTTACAGGCGGTGCGGCTGCGTGGACTGCGCTGGTACTACGCACTGGTCGCACAGGAGTACCTCATTGCCTCCCGCCACGCCGCTGCCACTCCCCACGGTGGTCCCTCCTACCCCCCCTCTACCACTGACACCAGTGCGGCTCGAGCGCTGGAGGAGAGGGAGCGGGCGGTGGAGCGAAGAGAGGAGCAGGTGACCCAACAGGAGGCCAACCTCAAGTCGCTCCTGGAACTGTATGAACTGACGTACGAGCACCTCGACCAGCTTCACCCACATGCCACCACAGTGGTAGGGTTGGGGGCCCCAGCGGACCGTACAGGGCAGTCCTCCCCACCGATGGCGAAGCAGTTTCAGCAGCAGTTGGAGGCATCCTCGAGGGAGGCGTTGAAGCACCTGGCACCGCATAATACCACCACCACCACCACTGCCGCCGGGGAGCGTACCCCTCTTCCCACCAAAGGAGCGACGTCTTTGAATGCCTCCCCCAGCGAGGGGCCGCGTACACCGCTGTCTCAAAAGTTACCCACCGCTCACGGCAGCCCTTACAGTGGCGTAGTACCACCCCGTACCAATAATAGCAAAGAGGCAGGGGACGTCAAGGAGGAGACTACTATCCTTATGGATCTCTCCGACCCCGCCACCCCCACCGCCGACGCCTCCAACATCAGTGAACGGATTGGGGACCGCAGTTTACCCCATCCTTCTCCAACACACCACAGTAGTAGTCTATTCAACAGCCCTCCCGCCCTCCCTCGACTGGGCTACCCGCAACCCCCTTCATCGTCTTCGCACCACGAGACTAGGGTGTCCCCTCCTTCTCACTCCCCTTACGATCCTTTTAGTTATAGTAGTGGTAGTATAAAGGGAAAGTGGGCTACCACAGCTGGCGAGCCATCCCCCACAGCAGCAGCCACCACCACAGCATCCTCCTGGCGAGGACAGCATCCAGAGCACCGGGAGGTATCCCGCTCTTTAGAGTTTACAGAGGAACTAGAAGAACTTTCCAAAAGAGACCCCAAGACCACCACCACCACCACGGCTTATCCTTCTACGCGTCATCCACCGAGTAAGTCCTTCACCCCCCTCTCTAGCGATAAGCCCCGAAGAGGTTCACGAGGCGGAGGCGGAGCGGACCAGTACAGGTCAACGACACCCCTCTCCGACCGCTCGCCCCCCAGTACCCTCGCTGACATTTACCAATCCCTGGAGGCGCTTCAGTTACAGTTTAGAAAGCAGTCGGAGGAGGCGGCGGCACGAGTGGGGGCCCGAGGGACCCCACGTCGACGCAGCGAGGGGGGACCACCAGCACCAGCACCAGCACCAGCATCTACTACTATGACTACTCCAGAGGCAACCCCAATCGTACAACGGCGGCGACCGTCGTCGGCCTCGGCCTCCCCTTCCTCTCTGTGGCATACGCCTACTGGACAGGTACGTCACAGCCCTGGCCACAGCGGCCACCGGGAGAGTGCCCCGCCCCCCTCCACCCTCGTCAACGCCTCTGCTGTGACGGCAGCGGGGTTTACCAAAGCAAAGAGGAAGCCACCCCCACCTTCCGCTTCCTCCGTCGCCTCCTTTCCTCCTTCCTCCAGTCGAGGTACCCCCAACGCATCAACGAGGCGCGGACAGGGCAGCGCGCAGGGGTTCGTGCCCACCACTACGGAGGGGGCGGAGCTGTTAAAACGACTTCGAGGATTGTAGTTGGATATATATATATATACATACTCCATTTTAGTGTTTTTATTTTCCTTTTTACTTATTTACTGTCTGACACATTTACTATTTTTCCCTTTCATGTTATTTTGCTTGATGCATATACCTATACAATACAATAACAATAGTAGTAAAATAAAAAAGGAAAAATAAATACTAACGACAGTACTTGCTTACTACAGATTTTTTTCTTTTATTGCTTCTATCGCCATTTACAGGATCGTTTCATAAATTGTTCTACTGATCAATGTATACGATAACTTATTATATTCTTTAGCATTACTTTTTTTTTTTTCTGACGTTTATTCACACTGGCAGTATTTTTTTTTTCTCGTTCTTTCTCGTAGGGTATACGTTACGTAAAAAAATAATAATACACGATTTATTAGTACGCTTAACCAATATACAAATAGCAAATAATACAAACAAAATTTTTTTTGCTTACAAATATATACACGACTGTTTTTTTTTTTTCTCTTTTCACAGCAAAAAAAAAATAACAACCACTTCAATGGATCCTTTTGTCAGAGATATATTAGGAGAGGATTCTGTTCCACGCCAGACGACACACCCCAATAATAATAATAATAATAATACTAATAAGAATCGAAACAATAATAATGTATCTCCATCTATAGCCGCCGCTGCTGGTGGTGTGCCGGGTAGTACCACCCCCACCCCCTCCAGACGAAAACGTTGGTGGAGCCTTTTTTCTTCCAGCCCCGCGGGGGAGGACCTTTCCCCAGAGCCGATACCCCCATTGAATCATAATGATAATAATATTAATAATAAAGATAATAATAATGACATGATGATGAGAATGAGGAGGATGGGTCAGAGGGAGGTGGACGATGGCGGCGGCGGTGAGGGGGTGGCTCCGGGCCTTCTTCATAGTGTTCGGCAGAGTGTACTGCGTACCTCGGAGGAGCACTTGAACTTTTTAAATTTCCTTGAGGAGGCGGAGGAAGAGGAAGAAGAGGTAAGGGACGACGATGAAGAGGAGGAGGAAGAGCGGGGGAATCCCATCCCCTCAACCGCCGTTTCTCGCAAGGAGGGCGACGCGGAGGAGAGGGAGGCACTACTCCCCACTGCTACTACTACTACTACCATGGAAGTAGGAGGAGAAAGACGAAAGGAAAGAAAACAACACCGCAAACGCTTATTTTTTCTAAAGCAAATCGCTCGTTATGCGTTACTGGTCGCCAACTTCCTCTTAATCATCTCCGCGATACTGCAGCTGTACGCCGGGGTAGTGTTAACGGCCCCTGGATGGACTTCTTTGAACTTTAATGAAATGCACAATACCACTATAGACGAGGAGAATAGCACGGTTGCTGCTGCTGCTTCTCTTTCTTCCTCTTTGGGGTTTGAAGTTTCCGCCACTCAGTTCTGCTCGAGCTGCGGGGCGCTGGGTGTCGCTTCCCTCGTGTTGGGGGTTATCTTATGGGGGAGCAGTGTCCTACAGTTTCTGCTCTTTAAACAGAAACGGGTGTGGTTATTGTTGTTTCAAGGCGTTATTTTATTACTATGGTGGATCGCAGCGACGGTGCTGACTGGGGTGGCGATAGGCAGTGAGATCCGTCTATGGCGTCGGTTACACTCGGTGCGAAATAATCCCTCTGAGGGGGTCATTAACATTGAAACGGAAGTGATTCTCCATCAATGGGAGACACTCTCGAGGGCCTCTCGCTCCCATACGAGCGCTCTTACTGTAAAAGAGGAAGAGGAGGAAGAGGAAGGGGAAGGAGTTCCACCACCCACATGGCTGTGTGAGCTTCAGCGTCGCTTCAACTGTACGGGCTTTTACTACGGCTGCTGTATCGAGGGACTGTGCTACACCGGGGAAAAACCGTTTTACTTTGAACAAGTCTGTCCTTACTGCCCTCCCTCGGATGAAGCGTATTACCAATCACCACCACCACCACTACTACTATTAAATATGAGGAGGATGGACTCCAACGACGGTAATGAAAGTGATTTCTACTTTGGGAATCAAACCTGCACTAGCGCTATCGGCTCCAACGTACACTACCACGTCCTGTCCTTCACCATTGTCTTCGCGATCGCCTACACGCTATTTATCAGCGCCATGTTGGTGATTTGGATATCGCGACAGAGCGTGGTGAACTTACGACAGTGTCAGGCGGTAATGGCGGTGATTGAGGAAGAAGGAGAAGGAGGAGGAGGAGGAGGAGGAGGAAGGGAAGGCGAGGAGGGGAGGTCGCTCTTTGCGAATACCTCTTAGAGACTCCACTGCAGTGGGCCCGCAACCATAATAATATAAACTGCTTCCTCGGAGAGAGGGATTTGAGCTGTTAGCCTGAGTTTTTTTTTCTTTTTTTTTTCTTGTGATTACTATTATTCGTGTTATTATTATTCTCAATAATAATAATAATAATAACGCTGACAGTGCACCTGAAATATATTTTTTTCTCTCTTTTTTTTCTTCTCACTTTTCTATATTTTGGTATAAAAACAAAAGAAGTTTCTTTGAAAGTATAAAAAAAAGTACCTTTTTTTATAGCATATACCCCACATCCCCTTTCTATCAATATATCGCTTAGCTTTTTTAGTTTTATTCTAGTATTTACCGACTACAAGAGAAGCCACAGACACACACAAACCAACCAACCAACCAACCAACCAACCAACCACCTTTTACTGTAGTACCCCCACACCCCCTCTGTCATGCGCTGCTTTATCCCACGTGCCGCCACTCTCCGCCCATCGGTCTCCCACCGTGCCGTTCACCGCCCTACTCATCCGCTTCACCTCTTGCACCAGCGTAACCAGCAGCAGCAGTTCCTTCAGTACTGTAAGACCCATCAGGTCCCGCTGGCTGCGACGACGGCGGCCTCCAATGCGACGTGCACGTGCTGTCGGCACCAGTGCTCATCCGCCGCTGCCCCTTCTTCACCACCACCACCGCCGTCATCCTCTTCACCCCCCACAGCGAAGGAAACAGAAGCGGCGGCCGCAAAGTTTATGGGCGGTCACTTAATCCAATCCCTTCAACGCGCTCAGCCCCCTCGGGGTAGTGGTATCCAACCGCTACTGGACTTTAACAAACAGTGGGCGGCAGAGATCACCAGCGTCAATCCCGAATACTTTTACGACCTCGCCAAGCAGCAAACCCCACAGTACTTGTGGATTGGATGCAGTGACTCGCGTGTGCCTGCCAACGAGATTGTAGGACTCTACCCTGGTGATGTATTTGTCCACCGCAACATTGCGAATGTCGTCTGTAATAGCGATCTCAACGCCCTCGCGGTACTCCAGTACTCGATTGAATGCTTAAAAGTGGAACATGTGATCGTCACTGGGCACTACAAATGTGGTGGAGTGACGGCCGCGCTGAATGACACTCGTATCGGGCTGGCCGATCACTGGATCCTTCACGTCTCCGCCGTCCGCAAGCGCCACTGGAAGCGCATGCAAGCTGAAATACCCCCAAAGTATCACCTCGACGCCCTCTGCGAGTTAAATGTGATTGCTCAGGTGGAGAGTGTGGTGGAGACCCATTTGATGCAGCGGATATGGAAACAGCAGAACTTGGAGGATATACTGGCACGGCGAGAGGGGCGGAAGAGTCGTAATAAAGGAGAGGACGAGGTGGAGATTCATGGTTGGGTGTACGGGCTGGAGGACGGCCTCGTGCATCCACTCCTTTCTTTGCATCGTCGGTCTAATATTGAAAAGTGTTTGGCCGATGCGGTGGACGCCCTTTTTTGGAGATATGGTATGATGAATTGATATATATATATATATATATATATTTCTTCTGTCTCTCAGTTCGTTTTTTTTTTTTTTGAAGTTATCGTCGTTTTATTTTTTATTTTTAATAATCATTTATTCATATATACACTACCAAAAAATAAATAAAAAATGATTTACTTCTTCTGAAAACATTGTATACAATTTTTTTTCTTCTCTTTTTTTTTTTTTTTGGATATGTACGTTCCCTGCACTATGAAATATACATATATATATATATATACAACAACAACAACAATAGTGAATGTAAATAAAAATAAATATATACATATACATATATATTAATAATAATATTTTTTTTTTGAATTTCTTTGAGATGATAGAATTATTTGTTTATTTACCGCCCATCTTTCTTTTCAATTTTCTTTTTTTTTTCCCCTTTTCAAGAACAAGTGCTTCAAGATAAATAAATAAATAAAATAGAAAACAGTAATCATAATAATAATTTAAAAGTGAATCATTGTCAGTGAAAAAAAAAAAGAGCAAAGGTTAATAATATATTTTCCTTTTTCGATTATTAATACCGTAACTCTTTTTTTTTATTTTTTTTTAATCAATTTTGTTATACCTTTTTTTTTCTACTGGTGCGTGTGTGTATTTCTTGATTTCTCTATTATCGGTAAAAAAAAAAAAACAATAATAAAACAGCAAAATTAAATAAATAAATAAACACGCTTTATATTATTAGTATTAGTATTATTATTATACATATATATATATATATATACCATCCCGATATCGAATAGCATTTTTTTTTTTTGCTCTAATCTTTTTTTTATTTTATTTTTTTTCTCCTCGTCATCTCAAAACTTTTTTTTCACCTTATTACCCAACCGTAACGTAATACAAGAAATAATAATAAAAAAAGGAATAAAACAGGTTTTTAGTCGTAAAAATAATAATAATAATAATATTATTAATTATAATAACTTACTGTAAAAAGGTGCAGTGTTATTATTATTAACAGTTATTATTATTATTATTATTATTAGTTAGTTGTCTTTTTCTTTTGTTTCTATTCCCTTTTTCATTTTTTTTTCGCTTCTGTCGTTTGTTTAGTCTCTACCATAATAATAATAATAATAATAATTAATATTCATAACAATTATAATAATAATAAAAAGAAAAATAATTTCTAAAAAAGTAAATAAAAATAAAATAAAAATAAAACCAACAAACTTGACAGTTTCAAACGCTTTTTTTCTCTCTCTCATTTATTTTTATCGAAAAAAGAATCAGTTTGTATATATATAAAAAAACGAATATAACAACAACTAAATCTTAAATAAAGAATAATTAAAATAATTAATAATATTAATATATAAAAGCAAAATAATAATTTTATTTGCATTTTTTTTTCTTGTTGTGCGTGTGTGTGTGTCATAAGTATTTTAAATACACTAGCTAGAAGTAAAATATTATTTTTTTTTGCGTTTTTTTATACATATCTTTGTTTTATAAGATAAATAAATAAATAAACACCGAAAAGTATTTTTTTTTTTTTATATACATATAACCATAATAAAACGAACTGTAACCAAAGAAAAAAAAAACGAAAAAAGAAAAAAAAGAGTGAAGGGCAATACGGACCAAACAAATAATATAATCAAGTTAGAAAAATAAATAATTAAATAATATACATATATATACCTAGACTAAAACAACAACAACAGCAACAGCAACAACACAACAGCTAATAGTAATTATAACAATAATAATAATAATAATTAATTAATTAATTAAATTATGACCGAGTCTATACTCGTCCCTATTGTTCTCATCACCGCCGGTTCCGTCATACTATTATTATTTCTTACTTTTGTAGTATACTGGGTGATTATATCCCCTTTAAGGAAAGACCGTAGACTGTTATCATCATCATCTTCATCGTCGCCACCTTCTTCCAAAATAAATAAAACCACCACTACCAATCATAATAATAATAATACAATAGCAGAAGCGGAGGAGTCCTTCTCTTTAAATAATAGTAATAGTAATAATAATAATAATAATAATAATAATAATAATAATAATAATAATAATAATAATAATAATAATAATAATAATAATAATAAAGAAATAAATAAAGAAAACGAGTTGGAGGAGGGTTTTATAGTAACAGAGGCGGACGATGGGCTTACCTTAACCTTTGACGATAATAATAATAATAATAGTAATAATAATCATCATCGTATTATTATTAATAATAATAATACGAGTAATGAAATTGATGTATGGATGTATATGGAGGAAGAGGGGGGGACCTTCTCTTCCGTATACTCTACTCCTCCTCTTCGACTGGCAGAAAATAATAATAATAATATAGCCACACAGTCGTCTCGCTACCCTTTTTATCAATCTCATCATCTGTATCCCAATAATAATAATAATAATAATGATAATAATAATATTAATGATGATGATATTTCGTTTTCCTCTTTTCAACCTCGAACTCGTCAGCTATTAAAGGACTTTGAACTTCGAAGTGTTACTGAATACAACCGAAATAATAATAATAATAATAATAATAGTGTGAAGGCCCTTTTCTTTGCTCCACGGTTACCGGAACAGGATTGTTATTATTATTCTGGTGTATCGGAGTGTGAAGAGGATAATAATAATAATAATAATAATAATAAGGATAAGGATGAATGTAATAATAATAATAATAATAATAGGGAAGAAGAGAATACTCATAGAGTGGAAGAGGAGCTCGTATGATGGAATCATTATTATAGCAATATTGAAAAAAAAAAGAAAAACTAATTTTTTATTATCAAAGTGTAAAAGTTTATATTTTTTTTTTGTTGTTTTATGTAAAAGAATAGTGTATTAATATGACTAATAATTGAATAAATAAATAATGATAACAAAAAAAAAAAAGGATTATATATATATATATATATTCCTAATCACTTTTTTATTTTTATTTGTATTTATTTAGTTACTTAGTTCGTCTTTCTTTTTTTTTTAGTTGTATATCTCCTTTGACACTTATAAATTTTTTTATTATATTAGAATGGTTAGTATTTTATGGTTATTATTCTGTTTTTTTAAACGTTATTACTTTTCGGTATTCTTTTTTTTTTTTGTTCGTATTTTCTTGACTTCAAAAATTTAAATTATTAATATTTATTATTTATTATTTAATATTGTTCTTTTTTTTTTCTCTGTTTATTTATTTACATAATTGGTAATGTACAGACACACTGAACTGTGAGACACACACACACACCTACCTACTTTGTGTGATGTTAAATTAAATGACAACGATTATTAAACTAATAATAATAATAATGATTCGATGAACGTTAGTTTTAGAACGTTGGCGTGTTAATTATTATTATTGTGGTTACACTTACTATGATTTCCTTTCCCTTCCCCCCTTTTTTCCCTTTTTCATAACATTATTTTTCACTACTCTTATTTAAAAAAAAAAAACTAGTCCTACCTACATTTTATTCCTTTTCTCAAAAAAAAAAAGAGTTTCAGCAATGAAGGCCATCGGACGACAATCATTTTTGATCGTCTTTGACTTTGATCATACAGTTGTGGACTGTAACACCGACGAGGTCATCCCTGCAGCGTTAAACCCTCTCTACCTCCCCCTCATCCAACGAGAGTTGATGTTTACGCGTAATATGCAGTGGACCAAAGTTATGGACACGGTAACATCCATCTATACAAGGGAGGAGATGATGGAGGCGACCAAGAAGGGTGTGGTGTTGGATCCTGATATGCCGGCCGTCTTTGAATACCTTTTGGAGGCCAAGTATCGGTATCAAAACAACACCAATAATAATAATAATAATAATAATCAAGGGGATCCCCAATCGCAGCATCGAGTACCCGAGTTTCTGGAAATTAACATCGCCAGTGATGCCAACACCATGTTCATTGACGCCTCCCTCGATGCCGTCCTCCCTTTCGTAAAGCCCCATCTCTCTCAGATTCACTCGAACCCTTATTACGAATTAAATAATAATAATACTAATAATAAGGAGGGGGGTGGTGGTGTAGATCCTGCAGGAAAAGAGTTGTGCTATGGCGGTAGCGCCGAGGAAAACGCCACTAATTTAAACAAGGACGACGAGGCGGAGAGGGATGCCTTGTTCCAGTCTTTGTATGAGGCGGCGGTGGCGAAGGAAAATAACGAAGCGTATCACATTAAAGACTTTACCCGTAAGTCCCGAGTCTGCTGGTACGAACCTAAAGGACACGACTGTCCTTGCTGCCACCACCGTGGGAAGCCCAACATGTGCAAGACTAAGATTATTCAACGCATCATGAACACCACCAAGCTGTTGGATTATACCATCATCTTTGTCGGAGACGGCACCAATGATTACTGCCCCATTTTGAATCTGCTCCGTCCGCGGGATTATATGTTTGCTCGACGGGACTTTCCGATTCATGGGGTTCTTTCGACCCCGCTGGACGATACCAATAATAATAATAATAATAATAATATTCGTAATATTGTTGGCGGGTGCTGTCAAATTGGATTGTGGAAGGATGCGAAGGAGTTGTTACAGCTGTTTCAGACTGCCATTGATCATCCTACGCAGTCCCGTCTGCCCACTCTCGCACGGTTCCGAGATTTGAACTTGAATACGATTCATTCCAATAGTAAAGGAATGGAAGAGTTTCGCGCCGTGACGTTAACGAAGCGATGCGGGGAGGCGATTCAACGAACGATAAAGGCTCTAAAAGAGGCAGAAAAGAACAACAACAATAATAATTCATTTGTGCTCTCCGACGAGGCGGTCAAGGAGGCGGAGTTGTTGATACAAGAGATTGTTCAGAACCAGCCCGTGCGTCCTCTTCCTGGACAGTACGAGGTGGACCAGTGGCTGAAGAACTACGCCTACGTCGCCGAGGATACCACGGACCCCAACACTCCCATCACCGCCCGTGCCACCAGTATTCCGCATCCGCATCCGCGTCATGAGGACAATAATAAAGAAGCATCTTCTCGTCGGTTTGCTTCGGTGGCGCCTCGATGGGGTCAACTGCCGTGGCTGGCGGGGGAGATTTATTTCTATCACTTACTCTGGCAGACGCTGTTACTACACAGTAGTGTGGAGACGATAAAGAAGGCGAAGGCCACGCTGACAGTGACCCCACACGCCCCGCAGTACACACTGAACAGTGTTTCTCCCTACGCGATGGATCACCCATTTCAAAGTCAACAGACCTTTTTAAAAGCCGATGACAATCATCACAATAAGGACATTAAAACCGATGGGTTCTTATCCTCCCCTGTAATGCCGCATCAAACGGTGGCGTCCACTGTCTCTCTTTTTACGAATCCGTTGTGGAATAAAGATGGTATTGTCGTGCAGTGGCAGCAACCACCACAAGACGGCAGTAAAGATATTACTATGGAGCGTATCCCCCTTTCCAGTATTTTACCTTTGGAGAAGAATAACTTGATTCCTCACCCCCCGTCGTCGTCGTCGACCGGTGGTGAAGGTCAAGAGGAGTACAATCTCTCCCCTTATTTTAACCCCTACGAAGATATTTTCCGTCCAGAGAAGTTAGAAGTCACGCGTCACTTTATTAAAACCGGGCACTTGACCAACATGTTGCTATGCACTCCTTGGAGCATCACCCACCCTACTAATAATAATAATAATAAGGAAAAAGAGCTGGGAGAGTTGATGTGCAGCTGGTTATTATGGGGGAATGGGGTCGACTCTAGCATGTTCTCCCCCGAGGAGCTCCGACAGCGTCTACAGAACCAGGACAATAACAATAATAATAATGATAACAACACCAATAATAATGAGGAGGAGGCCCTCATCGCCGCTTATCGGGAAGAGGAGTTGAAAAACTACCGAGCAAAACGCCCTCATATTATCCAAAACGACACTGACGGGATATTAAATTACTTGGAACAACACTTTAATACCGTCAAAATACTGAACACCGAGTCGAAGGAAAAGGAAATTTTGTTGGAAAAGATGAAAAAAGGAGAGTGGGTGAATGCGATGGACATTGTACAAGACAACACCGGTGTGGAGTCGGTCGCGGATATGTGTTTTGCGCTGTGGTTCCTGCACAATGCCACCCCTCACCATCCGGAAAAGGATCACCGTCTACTGCCGCGAGTCACCTTTCATGTAAAGCCGATGCCCTACTACATCTCCGACGTCACCCCTCGCGACTTTGCACTAGTGCTGTCACTACTAGACGAAGAAGCTCACCGACTGGAGAGCGATTCCGATAATAATAATAATAATAATAATGTGGCTTATCTTTTCATCGCCAAGGAAATCCGCACCTTCATTCGCCTTATTCATCAGTACCTCTCCAGCGGTCAAATCCGTATCGTTGCAGATACGGTGTGGACAATGCCCAGTGAGATACGCGAGCTACCCCCTCGGGTTATGAATAAATACTTTTACACCCAACACATTCACGTCGCCGCCACCGCCGCGGATAATCTCTCCCCTCAGCAATCCCGACCCCTTCATCAATGTAATAAAGATGCCATACTGCCTCGTACGGCGTTGGTCGTCTTTAAAGGGGACTTGAACTATCGTCGGGTGCTGGGCGACCGCCACTGGAACCGAATAGACTTTAACACCACTAACCTTTACCAACCCGCCGCCTTCGAAGGACGAGAGGCGGTGACGGACTTCCTACACGGAGAGCTCTTTCAAGACACCCCGGATACTCATCATGATGATCATAATAATAAGGAATGGGATGGATTTCAGGCCATTATGGAGCGTTACTGGCCGGTGTCGACAGTTCCAGTGGTGGTCATACGCACGATGAAGAGCGAAGTATCGGCGGGGGTGTCACAGACGCTAAAAGTAACAAAGGATAAAGAGGAAGGAGGAAACCCTTCGTGGCGTACGAATGGGCAAACGGGGGTTATTTTATTTGCTCATTAAAAAAAAAAAGGGGGCGTTTATGTATGAAAAATAAAATAAATAAATATATAAAAGGAAAAGGAAATAAAGGTAAATGAATAAAGTGAGAACAATTAAAAAGGAAGGAAAGTTTGAAAGGATAATTTCCCTTTTCTTCTTGTTCTTCTTATTATTAGTAATGTGTTTACCATTCAAAAGACAAAGTGGAGAAAATAAACATTTTTTTTTAATTTTTAACTCCTGTTAAAGAGACCTTATCGTTTTTTTCTTTTTTTTTGTATTATCAGTTTTTTTTTTTTCTTTACTTTTTTTTTTTTCACTATAAAATGATAATTATTTTCAATGTCATTTACTTTCAGTCGTAATATTTCTTCTTTTTCTCTTTTCTCTCTTTACTTTTCCCTTTCCAAGAATAAATAAAAGGCAAAAAAGTATTAAAAAAAGAGGTAAAATAAGAAAAAGGTACTTGCCTACCCACGTGAAATCAAGCACGTTTTCTTTTTCTTTTTTTTTTCCCTTTTTTTTTTCAATTAATTAATTACATATTCAACTACTACTATTATTATTATTATTATTATTATTATTTCTGTGATTTCCTTGTCGCAGGTTTTTTTTTTTTTCTCGAGAACTTTAATACCGTTTTAATTTTTTTTTTTTGAATTAGTTTTTATTTTTCAATTCATTTTAAAACTAACTCTATTGTTTTTTTTCTTCTGCCTTTTACACGCTAACTCTAATTTTTTTTTTTATTTCTACCCGATTTATATATATTGAAATTAACATTTTTTTTTTCCGATATTATATTGTTGACATTGAAGTGAGAAGTACCGAAGTACAAAAAATAACAATCATATATATAAATCTATATAAGTACTGTACCAGCATAATTACAATTATCGTAGCTTTATTTATTCATTTTTTTATTATTATTATTACTACTCTTTTCCTATTTTTCTGGTGTTCCTGTCCTGTCCACCACCACCCCCATTGTTCAAATAAATAAATAAAAATAAAATAAAATATGGCCCGTCTTCGTCATCGTCTGTTAAACTTTCGTCGTAGCGTTTATTATAATTTTGTGTTATACTTTGGTGTGTTGGTGCTAGTGTGTGCGGCTAATGCTCTGTGGGAGTACGCCCACCATCATTCCTATCGCAATCCGATAGAGATGGACCATCAGGCGAATAAAAGGGGTAGTGAAGAATACGATAACTTTTATACGATTCATCAATACGAGGAGGAGGAGAATAGTGATGGGGATCTTGTAGAGACGTGGTTACACCCCGGTGGTAAAGAGAGTGGACTTTATTCTACCGGTCGCCATCATCATCATCATAATAATAATAATAATAATTGGTATTCCATGTTTTCCATTGGCAGGGGTTGGTTCGCAGAGGCGGCTGTCATTGATCCCTCCGTGGAGGCACCACAGTTTGCGAATGCCGCACCCATTGTCTTTTCTACTGTGGACGATGATGAGGAGGATGACGACAACGACACACAACGAAAGGAAAATGAAACTAATAACCGTGATACAAATTCTAAAATCCATAATAATAATAATAATAATAGTAATAATAATGCTACTTTTAATAATAAGCCTATTGAGGAGATTGTAATCACTGACTCTGATCCATACGCCTCGGAGGGAAAAATGGTCCATTTTGAGGACGCCGACATTGGAGAAGGCGACGAAACGAATAATAATAATAATAATAAAGGAAAGAAAAGTTCAGAGAAGGAATCGTCTAAAGTTCACCGTCGTCAGCCGCGGCACCCTCAGTCCAATGTTAACGAACTTTCCTCCCCTTCCACTTCTTTCTTCTCTTCCCCATCGTCACCCGCTTTTTCCAAAGCCGACCGGAAAAAAAAAAGAAAGACTCCACGTTCATTAAGCAGTACTCAAACGGAAAGAAACAATAACAATAATAATAATATTAATAATAATATTAATAAAGTACATCCTAACAGCTCTCCTTCTTCACCACCACGTCGTAGACAGGTGAGCGAGAGGGTAAAGGAGGTCTATCATCGGTATTATAATTATTATAAAAAGATCGCTGGTGGTCAGAGTGATGTTCTGCTGGATACACACCGACTGGATGATTATGTCGACCGTGTATTAAACCATCCTGAGGGTGCTGTGGGGGATACTACTAATATTAATACTAATACTAATATTAATATTAATAATAATTCAGGTATTGTATCCGAAGAATACGGCGGCGGCGACGACTATAACTACGGCACTGATGATGAGGAGGAGGAGGAGCTGGATGAAGTACGAAGGAGGGGAGAGTTATTAACCGACACCACCTTCATACAGAGAGATATCAACGAACACAGTAAAGAGGACAACAATATACGCCATAACCACTACTACGACTACCTTGGTCACCGCCACAGTAAACACAAGCGACATGACTTTATTAATAACACCGACTCGTTTGGCCACAGTGGGTTTGGGGAAGAGGAGAGGAACACGGATGGTGCTTCATCTTCGTCTTCATCTTCTGGTTCCTCTCCTCGACACCGTAGACGGCAGAGAGGCGGCAGCGGTCAGGGTCGGTCTCAGGACACGGAGGAACCGGAAGGGAATCCACCACCCGCCTTTCCTACGTTTCGTATTCTACTTTCTCAACTACTGTACAGCTACAAACACTACGAGGATATTCTTCACACTCACAATGCCACTTCGAACACTTCTTCGTCAACCTTCGGGAATTCTTCTTCCTCTTCTACTCCTCCTCCACAACAGCATCCCCCCGACTATAGTAGCAGTAGTGACAGCGTGCGTCGTGGTCGTTCCCATACGGAAACCGATAAAGAAGAGAAGGAGAGGGAGAATGATGTGGACCTCATCGATGATGATGAGGAGAATAATGATGATAATAATAACAGTAATGCGTTTCACTTTAGGGAACAATTTGTATCCAGACGGTATCGCGGCGGTTATGTGGACCTCTTCGCCAGTAATTTCCTCTACACCGTTAACACCACCCGTCTGCTGGAGACCCGCCGCAACCCTTTAGGTTGGGTGCCATGCCTTCACTTTCTTCCCGTGTACCCTATCGACGAAGCCCTTCACCGGATGCAAATGGACAATATTAAGCGACAGCGCAGTCCTAATCCCCCCCAAGGCGCGGAGAATAGAAATAAAACAAAAGAGGGGTCTGCTTCTTCTCCAAAGGAAAAGGAGGTGGAGGAGGAGAAGAAGAGGGAGATGGACTCTAACACCACCACCACGGCAGCTGCAGAGGAGGAGGATGACGGAGACACGTTTGTCGCCCTCTTCTACGCCCCTGACCTCTTTCCCCAGTACAACTACGTACAATGGCTAGAGCATTTTGCGCTCCTCGCCTACGGACTGTTTCGGGAGCATCGACTGTATTTGGAGGAGGAGGGTCAATTCATTCCTCCGCTGTCCCCGCTGGATCAGCTGAAGGCAGATAAATGTGACGCCTACTTCCACTACGTGTCGCCTCTGGGAAAGAAGCAAGACCCCAGGAGCCACAATCGTAATCATAATGGTAGTTCGAAAAGTCGTGCTCACCGTAAAGGGAAGGCGAGTTCCTCCGCTCCACAGGAGAATGGCAAGGATCGTCGTCGGGCACTCTTTGAGCAAAAAGTGACGGTGGGGTTGATTGATGCCTACTACCCCCCGGTGAATATCGTAACTGCCTACTATGAGTTTCTCAACTCTTTCGACGAGGATACCTACCACGTCAAGGACTACGACGCCTTCACCACAGTGAGAGAAACAATCGGAAAGTTTCTTAATGAAACCGACCCACGTAGCTCCAACGTCTCGAGTGTGGAAACAACCACGAATACTACCGATCCCAAGGATAATAACAGTAGCAGCAGCAGTAGTAGTAGTAATAATAGTAATGATACGCTTCTTAACGATACCATAGCATCTCATATTTTAAAAGCGGAAAACTCGCTGGATCTCCCCGATTTCTACGCCCGACGTGCCAGCCTATTACGTCTCCTCAGTCTGGAAGGGCGCGACTCTACCGTAGTAAAAAAAGCCCTGGACTCTTTCGAAGCAGAACTAAAAGAGGGAAAGATAAAACCGAAAGACTCCTCTTCCTCTTCCTCCTCGTCGTCTTCTACCAATCGCTCCTTCTCGTCCCCCAACACGACGGTACACTCCGCTGTGCTCCCTGGCCGACCCTCTCCCACCAGTGTCGATCAACTCGAGTACATTGCCCGTCACTTGTTCTCCTCGTCACAGGTGTTGGGGCCGGATGAATTCATGCGTCAGTTGGAGAGGGTGTACATCACCCTGAGGCAGAAGCAGAGCTTCCTTGTACGGCGACTGTTTAGCAGCCATCAGGTAACCAAGTATCGTCTCCACTCTAACGTCACCTCACAGCGGAGGGACGGCTTCTCCTCCGAGTTTCTTTCCGATGTACTCTTCCAGGGTCCCTCGAGGAGCTCGGACCGGCCTAGCCCTACCAGCTCCACGCCCCCGACGGCAGCGACGGTAGAGGAGGACCCTTCTGTGACCCAGCAACCGAACCACACGGACCCCGATACGACACCATCCAGCGCTTTGGAGAGCGAGGACACATCCAAAGGGGCGGCGGAGGAGGAAGAACCGTTCAGTCGTCTCTCTTTTTACCGTAAGACCCTTTATCTGTTATCCAGCCTAACCAACCGTAGGGAGAGCGCCGTGCTGCCCAACACCACACCCCACTCTAACCCCTCTTTGGCCTCCTCTGACGGTGAAACAGCATCCACGGCGGCGGCGAGGGATGACCACCGCAATCGTAGTGCCGACTACGAAACCCTTCAGTTGGAGGAGTTACTCAGCTGGGAGGCCCCTCGGGTTCAAGGACTGCAGGTCCACCTCAGCGGTCATGAAGCGGGCGGGAACCGCACGCGGCAGCACCCTCGGCATCCTAAAGATGTGCTGTCCTGTTACCCACTAGAGCCCATCTTGTACGACAGTGCGGTGACTGAGGAGGGTCGGTATCGGAAAGAAGGCAAAGGAAAGAATGGGGAGGATACGGTTTCTCATTTCCGGCTACACACCCCACACTTCTGTGGTACCGCCGCCGCCCGTAACTATCTCCTCCGTCAGAACCCACCGTGTTTGTTTTTTCCTCGGTTGCAGGGCAGTCGACCTTACTTCTGCCCCCAGACATTCCTCAAGCTGGTGGTGGCCCACGAGGAGGAGGATGGGGATTCGATCCAAGAGGACACCGAGGAGGACACCGTGTACTCCACCATCACTAAACTGCAAGAAGTTGTCTTTCCCACCCCCACTGGCTCGTCACCCTCTCACTACCACCACAGTGGTGTGAGGGAGACGGAGAAGGAGGCATCCTCTCCGAACCACACCGACGGCGGCAAGGCAGGGGAGGGGGGAGACACCACTCCTAAACGATACATTACCCGTTACCACAACCCTTTCACATTTGCTGCCATTAACGTCTACAACTATGACGAGGTCATCGAGGGCCCCAACAGTCCCTATCCGCTGATTGTGCTCCTCTCCGAGGAGGCCAAGAGGGCCAGCGACCCTGAAGTGGTCGCCCTCCGCCGTCAGAGGGCCCACTTGTATCTACTAGCGAAGGAGCTGTGGTTGGAGAAGCGGAGGGAGGAGCGTCAACGGCAGGCAGAGGCGGCGTCGGCACCCCCTCACCCCAACCCCAATACCAGCTCACCAGAGCCCCTCTCCCCTCTCGACGAAGCCAATTTTTTCGACCGGGAAGAGTATTTCTTCGAACACGATGATGCGCTTCGTATTGATCCCGAGCGGTTCGTCGAGTCCGCTCCACTGTTGTTACACTTCTTTATCCGCACCCCTCACCATGTCATTGAGAGTGAACTGTTAGAACCTCTTTGGGTCAAGGTGAATTCTCTCCGTCGTGCTGTCCAGGACATTATCCTGCATGAAATCGAACACTACGCCGACCCCGCTCTCTTTGCCAAGGGCACGCTGACCAGGAATGCCTCCCAGAGAGACGACCAGTGGGTTCAGGAGAAGGACGAGCGTTTCCCTAGTTACACCAGAGGGCAAGAGGGGTCGGCGATAGCGGACGTGCAGGCTCGGGTGGCGTGGTCGGTGCTGCTTCACCAGCCTCGCCACCGTCGCAACTTCTTCGGACTCCTCACCCCTATTCCTTCTCAACCCCCCCACAACCTCTCCGAGATTCAAGAAACCAACCGCAAGATTTGCCTGTACCTCTTTCACAATCACACCGCGGAGGAGTACATCCAACACCACCCATTGAATATGCAGCGGTATCGTTTGTATAAGCGGTTGCAAGAGGCCCGCCGTCTCGCCCGCCAGGCCAACATTGTCAACCTCGTCGCCAGTGAAGAGGACTTTAGAGAACATTACTTGGATATTTTACTGCAGGAAGGGTTACGACAGCACCGCGTGCTGCAGGAGTTGCACTTTTATCAAGAGATGGAGCGACTGGAGCGGGAGAAGACCTCAGGAGAGACCTTACTGAAGGAAGCAGATCGAGGAACGACGGCAGAGGCGAAGGAAAGCGAAGCATCAGAAGGAAAATTGTTTTCAGAGGGGTCGTTGGAGTCGACGGGGCAGCGGGACGGAGATAGAGGAAAGGAGAATCGTGCGGTGTTGGTGGGGCCCACGGAGGAGGGAAGTAGTCCGGTGTGGGGGAAAGGCAACGCGGAGGAAAGTGAGGCAGATGAGGAGTCGTTAAAAGAGGGCAGCGCGTTCGTCGGGCTGACGCGTCATGCCCGTACCGCCGCCGACCGTGTCGTTTCCCGTCATCTTCACTGTCTTCGGAAGTTACGGCGCAAACTACGACACACTCTGCGAAGTAAACGTGCGGCACTGCTGCGAGAGGGAATGGCTGGTGCCAATGGTAGTCTACCAGTACCGGAGAAACACATTCCTAAAGTACTGACCCCTGAGGAGGACGAGGAAGAGCTGTCGCTGCTGCTCCAGGTGGTCCGACACACCACCGCCAACACAAGGGCAGCAACGGAGGGCGAGGACGGCCTACCGCTTCATAAACGGGAGAAACAATACGCTCTCTTGTCCACCATCTTTAAGAAAATCTCCGAGGCCCATGTGTTGACCTTACAGCAGTCCGATTGGATGGAAGAGGAGCGTAGGAAGAACCCTTCCGACGACGAAGACGATGAAGAGGAGGAGGAGGAGGAGGGTGGTGATACCCCAAAAGGAGAGAAAAGGAAGAATAAAAAGAAGAGTAATTCCACGGCGTTTGATATTATTGAATCCATTCTTTCCCGCTCCGACCCTCAGGATGCCGCCGCGGAGGGGGAAAATGAGAAGAAAAAAGCTACAGGGCTGGATGACCTCTCCCGGCATTATGAAAAGCACCTCGGAAGAGCAAACGAAGGGGAGAGCCATCCGGATGCTGATGCTGACGACGACGACGACGACGACGATGATTGTTGGATCTTTTTCCAAAGTGAAGAAGAGCAGCGGAAAAAAGAAAAGGAAAGAGAGGAAGAGGAGTCCTTCTTGTTATGGGGAGATAACACACAATTTCAAGATCGACTTCGCCCTAAGAACAGAAAATAACGATTGCATTTTTTTTTTTACGTATATTATTTTTCTTTTGTACAGTAACTACTAAAAAATAAAACGAATAAATAAAAGAAAGGGAGAGAAAAAAAAAGAAATTTAATAAACGAACAAACATACAAAAGGTTAATTAATTAAAGAATTAATATTAAGAATATTAGTAAAAGAGAATTAGAAGACATCATGTCATCTATAATTTTATTTTCCCTTTTACCTCTATTTTTTTTTTTCCTTTGCTACTATTTGATTATATTTACATGAACTCAAAAATAGTATGTGTTCTATTAATACTACGAGTTATGGTGTTTCAATTAGTTTTCCCTTTTTAATTGTTATTATTCACTTTCATTCTTTTTTTTTTCTTCTCTTCAAGGAATTTTTTTTTCCGTTTTATTCGGGTCACAAAAAGAAGTGTGTGTGTGTGTCAAAATTGCTTAGAGAGTAATAGTTCTAATAATACTATTATTATTATTACTAATACTATTTTTTTTTAATTAGAAAAACAAACCAATAAACCGCACAACAACAACAACATTAACAAAGAGTTCGTCAACATATAAAGATAAACAAAAATAAGTAATTAAATAACTAAATAAAGTATGCCTTCGAGTTCGCCCTCACCACCTCGACCGACTGCAACACAAGAGGGCAGTCCTCCTCCTCCTCCTAGAAGCACGGACCACCACTCCCCACCCAATAGCCGAAATAAAAGTAGAAAGCGATCGGCGAGACGAAATAATAATAATAATAATAGAAACCATAATAGTAGGAGTGGTACTCGCCCTCATCATTCTTCTTCTTCACACGACAGGAGCGAGTGTTGTGCCTTTATAGTCTCCTTTCTGCGGCACGGTACAGTCTTTAGTCTTTCTTTATTTCATTATTTGTGGTTCATAGGCCTTTTTGTAGCGGTGTTTTTCTTTCTTCCATTTAGTAATAATCCGGTGCACATTGTGTTTATTTTAGTGTCGGTAGTGTTGGGGGTGGTGTGTGCTGTGGTGTATGGTCTCTGTGAACGAAAGGCGAGGCGGCACCTGCAGAGCCGACAGCAACCAGCCGAGTTGAACTATTTTTACACCGATGCCTCCTCACAAGGCCAAAACAGAAGGAAAACGAAGAAGAAAAAGAAGGACACCTTGATAGAAGAAGAAGATTGTTGTTTTAGAGGCTGTATCTATCCCCATCACTTTTACAAACATGTGGTACCGGGTGTAGAGCTGCTCCTACTGGGAGTGTTAATCGCCGTATCGCCTCACGTAATGGGTCTCTTTACTGCGTCCTCTACCACCACTGACAACACCAACAGCAGTGTAAATAATATGTTGGCCTTGTTTGAAAGTAAACCCTCTCGAGTCGCCGTCTCGGACGGTAGTAGTATTAATAATAATAATAATAATAATAATAATAATAATAATAATATAGTGTACACCGACGACGGCTCTGGTAGTCGTTACGGTCAGAGTTTTTTCCCCTATGAAAATATATTCAAACTCATCAGTTTACATTTCTACTTCCTCTTTGCGTTCGATTTTAATTTGGGGTTGGATTTCTTAATCGCCGTCGTCCACTTTGTGATTGTAGTGGCGCAGTACAATGCTAGCGGTAATATTGGGGTCATGACGGTGGTGACGACGTTAGTATTTTTACTGTTTCCACTGTTGGTGAGTGTGTTGGTGTGTGCCTCCTTTTGCTGCCGTACGGGGGTGTGTTGCTGTGGGGACTGTGATAATAATGATACTACTACTACTACCAATCCCTACCACGACGTCGATAACGCGGAAGGTTACTACAGCGACCCCCGCCCATCTGCCGCGTATACAGGAGAGAAGGACCCTTCCTTGGAGTACTATAACTACCCTAATAGTAATAATACTAATAATAATAATTATCCTGTAGACGAGAATGAGCAGTCGATAGGGGCGACCACTATGTTTAGCGCCCCCAGTGTGGCACCTCCTTACGAGGCCACCTCCAATCATTTCATCCCTCCTCCTCCCCCACGTCTAGGCCAGGGAGGAGGAGGAGGGCCACAAGGCAAAGGCAACTATCGCCAGAATAATAACAATAATAATAATAATAATAGAAACTATGGGAATCAGGAAAGATACGAGGCGATGCAGCGTATGTACACGAGTGTAGGAGCTGGCTCTATCCCCGTATCAAACCGTAACAATAACAATAATAATAACAATAATAATAACCCTCAGAGTCCCCAACCCCATCAATACTACTACGCCTCCCCCCGACAAGCGGTACTCCCTGCCCCTACCAACGATGCCATGCGCAAGAAGTATCTCAGAGGCGGATATCAGAGCTTAGGGTACGCTGGTGATCCTCCAGCAGGCCGAGGTGACTACCGGGGGCCTCCGCCTGGGGTAGGTGCGCGTGGGTACTATGGCAACTCCACCTCCATGAACCCCCGCCGTCGACTGATGCCCATGACAGAGAGCCCCAGGGCATCGCCCCCTCCGCCGCCTCGTACCGCCTCCCGACCGTTAGGAAATCAAACCACCCCTTCTCACCCAGAGAGGGAGAACGGAGAGTACCACCACGTCGAGGAGGAGGAGGAGGACTACCGCCGTCGTCGACGTGAAGAGGAAGAGGAGGACGCAGGCGAGCAGGGAAGGCGGCCGCAGGACCCCCACCGACGGCGGCCCCCTCCCCCTCCTGAAAACTCCGTCTACAGCAGCGGAGACGGCGTAGAGGCCCCCACTTCCGCCGTTAATGACGACTACGACGACCAGAACCCCACTCCCAATCCTAAGGATACTAATAATAATAACACTAGTGCTGTTGCCGATCACGAGGGGGCATCTCGTACTCCTACCGGTGCCAACCCCAATAGCGCTGGACAGAGACCCCCTGTCGCCGTAGGAGTACTTCCCTCTCCTCACCCCACCAACACACCAATGGATGTGTGTACCCCGTTTCTCCTCCTGGAGCTAGAGTCCACCCCCAGTGAGGATACTGCAGGGAATGGTATGCCGTTTGTAGTGGCGGATGTCAGTCCTACTTTTTCTCGGCTCGTGGGCACCAATCCACATAACATTAAGGAACGCTATTTCCGTGACGTGATGGAGTGGCTGGAAGTGGAGCACCGGGAGGTGTTGGGGAGCATCTTGGAGGAACTTGTGAGAGATCACTATCACAGCCTCAACGGCACCAACAGCAGTGCTAGTGGTGGTGGTGGTGGCTCCAAGGGAAAGAAAAAGAAGAAGCAAAAAAAGCACCAAGCAGAGGAGACTACCCCTTCCGTCATTCCTAATGGGTCTGTGGTTCGTCGTATTATCTTTAAGGGTAAAATGCCGACGATTGTACGTCTCTCGCGAACGGAAGAGGGAACAGCACAGTCCCCCCCATCGTCATCGTCTATTACCCCTTTTCGTCCTACTTTTACCTTGTCTCTAGACTGCTGGGTGGAACAGCGCGGGGGTGTGTCCTCCTCGCCGACTGTGATGCTGCAGCGTCCTGTGCTACACGGCGTCCTGGACCAGCTGCCCGTCTCTAGCCTTTTAATCCACCCGACGAGTGGGGAGGTGTTGTACGCTTCTGCGGCCGCCATGGAGGCGATCCAACAGGAAACCCCTCTCGAGTACCGACGAGGGATGGATGGGTTTTATCTTTCTGGTTTCCCGCTGTGGCGTCACTTTTATCTTTCGTCGGGTGGAAAGGATGGGTGGGAGGAGGACGATGGGGTGTTGCCGTGGGGGAATGGGCCTCCCTCTGGTGGAGAGTCCCCTGAGAAGGAGGAGCCGTTTTCCTCCCCCAGCCTCAGTAGGAGCCCCCTTCCATGGAGTCAGCTACGAGGGGTGCTGAGCATTCCAGTAAACACGGCATCTACGTCGTCGTCGTCGTCCCCATCCCCCGTGTGCTTCAGCAGCGAGGTAAAGTTATTAAGAGGGTTGTACGAGGAGGAGGAAAAAGGCTGTCTACTCGACTATGAGGACTTTAAGCGACGGTGCCCTGTAGAGTGGGGCGGACAACGACACAGGAAGGAGGACGCCGCAGCAGCTGTCAATGAGGGTGGGGAGCCGGCGAACTACAATGCGGACCTCACACGGGAGACCCCGTATGGGGTGACGGTGGAGAGTTACCTGCAACACCACCCTTCCTCGACAGGGGTCAGTCGCCTCACGGAGGACCACGCCCCGCTGCTGGTGCTGCTCAGCCTGCCTCTGTCGGCGTGCCTGAACACGGCCACCCCCGCGGACACAATGGAGAAGGGACTAGGCGCCCCCGCCATTCCACGACTCTGGGGGAATGGAAGTCACACGTTGGAGTATGTGACGAAGATGAAGGAAAAGATTCGGCAGTATGAGGAGGACACAGGGAGGGACGGGGCGGCGGCGCTGAGTGCGTTACGGCCCTACGAAAGACTTTCTCCCTTCGCCGTGGAGGAAATCTTTCGACTCAAAGAGTTGAAGGAGCAGTTGGCGGAGATTACTCGACGGTACGAAAAAGATAAAAGCCGTCTCAGTCCACCACCCATTCCCGTCTTTCACAAGGGAGAAACCAATCGCCGTGATACGAATGCTCATAATAATAACAATAATAATAATGATAATAATAATAATAATTACCATCCAAATAGTAATAGTCGATACGGAAAGTCTACCGGGGAGGACTCTTCGTTAAACGACTCCAGGCCCGTTTCCTCCCCCTTCTCTGGCAGTCTACAGCATCCCTCTCCTTCGACTAACTACCCCTTCACCCGAGCGAATGATGGTAGCTCGCTACCCCCTTCTCCTTATGGCGAGGAACTGAAGGACATCATCAACAATGCGGGGGCGGAGAGTCCAGTCCCTCCTTTGAATGGCGACAATAGCCACAAAGACAATCCTAACAATAACCTCCACGTCAATAATGAGGCTAGTCCACCCAATAATAGTAATAGTAGCAACAACAATAATAACAACAATAATAGGGAGCCACCGCCGCCTCCAGCGACGACCGCGGACCCACGCCCAGGGGTGGGAACACAAATGTTCAAGGACCCTACCGCCCTCCGCTCCTCTACCCCACCCTTACCGCCGTCTGTACCCGACGCAGGCAGCCCTTCCGCAACAGCACCCCCTCAGCGGCACTCCTCCTCCTCTCCCATTCCCCTTTCTTCATCGCCTATTGTGGTAGGGAACCCAAACAATAACAATAATAATGGCAGTAACAATAACTCGTTTCATCGTAGTTTACTCAGTCCATCGTTGGCGAAAGAGGAACCGTCCAACTCCAAGTCGCCGTCTCAGCCCTTCCAGAGCAACGTCCCTCCTCCTACAGGAGAGGCGTCGGCATCCCCCAAGGGAGGGAACAAGACTTCGTCCACCCCCAATACCTTGCCGATCGGATCCCCTGGTGCCGGTTCCTTACAGAGGGAAAATACCAATAATAATGTTAATAATAACAATAATAATAACTCCTCGACACGTCAGTCTAATCCCAATGCGAACACCAACATGAGTCCTAGCAATCCCAACGATAATGCCACCAGCACCTCCCCGTCTGTCAAACGCCCTGGCTCCTCTCCGTTAGTTACCAAGTCCGCTAGTGGGGTTCAAAGTAATAACAATAACTATAATAATAGTAGTAATACTAATCCTAACGGTAACTCGACCCCCACCACCCCCGCCGTGTGGGCGGTGCTGCTGTCTCGCGATGAGGGTACCATTCCTACGATACGCATCAACACGGAGGAGTTCCGCTTCGGCCGTAGTAGTAAATGTACCGTACACATTCACGACACTTTTGTCAGCTCCGTTCAGTTTATTATTTACCGCCAGATTGATTACTCTGCCTCTAATGTACCAACTAATAGTAATAATAATAATAACAACAATAACAGCAGTCGTCGTCTCTCGGATTCCGAACGGTACCATAACAACAATAATCAAGGAGAGACAGGCGGTAACCCTACCAGGTACATTTTCACTTTAGTCGATAAAAGTGCAAACGGTACTTACGTCAATGTCAAAAAAATTGGAAAAGATAAGAAGTGTTTACTGCATCAAAACGCCCTCATTACTTTCCGTCTGAGTACGTCTCAATTCTTTCTGGGGTTTGTGTTTATGTTGACCGACGAAAGAGGCAATATCCTTCACGACCGGTACGCGAACAACCCCGCGAGTCCCCCCATTCTCCCCCGACAGCAGATGAGTGGCTCCGTCAACACCACCAACAGTATGGCCCCGAGTACGTCTACCACCGTGTTCGCTGCTGGTGGTAACCACCCCCAACAGAATAATAATAATAATAATGTGTATGCAGAGCGTAACGGCACTCCCATGAAGGCGGCGTCCTCCTCGCAGGTGCAGCAGGCCGCTATACACCGACGGGGCACTCCCCGTAACGTGGCTACCCCCACCGATAGCAACACCGTCAACAACAGTTTTGCCTCGTCCACCCCCCATCACCACGCCAGCCCTTCCGCAGGCGGCGGTAGGAGAGGCGCTCCTGGGAACCCTTACGGTAGTAAACAGAGAGGGAGTGGGAATCGTCCACTGCACCGTGAAACCATTGAATGGAAGATTGGGGAAGAGATGTTGGGCAAGGGTGGTAACGCGGAGGTGTATTTGGGGATTAACCTTACGAACGGGCAGCTCATCGCGGTGAAGCGGGTGCTGCTGCCGACGGCGGTCAAAGGCAAAGAGGACGATCCTGAGGCGCGGGCGATTCTACAACAGTACCGTAGTTTACAGGAGGAGATCAACGTGCTGAGCAAGGCCATCCACCCCAACATTGTCCAGTACTACGGTAGTAGCCAGAACAGCACCTACTTTAATATTCTGTTAGAGTTTGTCCCGGGCGGTTCACTGCGGCACTTGCTGGATAACTTCGGGGCGCTCTCCCCGGGTGTCATACTCATGTACCTCCGACAGGCGCTGGAGGGTCTGTCGTACCTCCACCACCTCAACATTGTCCACTCCGACATTAAAGCCGCTAATATACTTATTACAGAGAAGGGAAAGGCAAAGTTGACCGATTTTGGTACCGCAAAGTTGCTCAATCGACAGCACAATGTGAACCACAGCAGCACGTCTCGAGCGACCTCGCAGCAGCGGGATAGCGAGGGAGGGGCGGCGGTGTCGATGGGCAGTGGAGGCAGTGGGGGGACTCTACGAGTAGGTGGCACCCTCCGCTGGATGGACCCCGCCCTCTTCCGCGAGGAAACAGAGGCCAACCGCGTCGGCCCCACCAAGGCCAGCGATATTTGGTCCGTGGGGTGTGCCGTTGTGGAGATGATGTCCGGCGATGCACCGTGGTACGAGTACGACTTTGAGAGTGAAGAGCAAATCGTGAACTTGCTACGATACACGGAGGAGCCGCCAGAGATACCAGACTGCCCCGAGTGCCCGGAGCTAGTCCACATTGCCCAGCGCTGTCTGCAGCTCAACCCCGAGGACCGCCCGACGTGTGAGGAGTTACTCGTGGAGGTGGAGAGGGCCACGGAGCAGTTCCAGCGACGGCAGCAGGGTCAGGACCATCTGAGTCCGAGTGAGGAGCGAGAGGCACCACCGCCGGTGGAGACGGTCTCCACCCCACTTCACCCACAACCCTCTACCTCTTCCCCTCGCACCCGGGTAGGAAACTCCAACCAAAGCGTTCATAATAATAATAATAATAATAATAATAATACTAGTAATGTACGTAACAGTGGGTCTCCACGTCCTCAGACGATTGCCACTTCGCAGACGGGTCAGACAATGCATCGAATGAGCCATAACAGCGCTCCAGGGAATACTACAAATAACACCAACAACAATAATAATAATAATAATAAATATCAATCCCGGCAGTAAACTATTTTTGTTGTGTTAGCTTATGAACCAAAAAAAAAGTTAAACATGGACTAGTAACTAAAAATAACAGATAGGCACACTTCCCAAGGGGAGAAAATGCTAATAATAATAATAAAAAGAATATATTATTGAAGTAAACGGAAAGGAGTAAAAGGATACAAAATTAATTTATTACTTTTACATATATTATACTTTTACACTTTTCTTTTTTTCTCCCTTGTATCAATATATCAACATATATAAAAAAAATTAGATTGTGATGCTTTTATTATATTACAAATAAAATTTACTGTACACTGTTTTTATTTTTGCTATCTATTATTGCTATTTGGATTAAAAGACAAACTGAATAGATTTTTTTTTTTATTCCTTCCCTTCCCTTCTCATCTTTTTTTTTTTTTTACCTTTTACAGCTTTTTATCCTTTACTTCAAAACATAACTATTATTACTTTATCAATTTATTAGTTCATCCATTTTTTTTTATTGCTTTGCTTAAAAGAAGAAGAACTGATCTGTTGTCAACGTTTATAACTGTATCCATACCGAACCCCAATAATAATAGTTTTTTTTTAAAACAACTACAACAGAAATAGTTATTTACCGCCACAAAAGAAATTATTATTAATTATTTTTTATTTTTACCCTTTTATTGCAGAGAATGCCACCAAAGACAAAACCAGGTAAAGTGCGTCCGACGACGACGACGGCCACCACCACCACGTCCTCTACGCCGGCGGTCCAGGCACCACACGAGTCTCATCCAGTCCAAAGACGTGCCAGTCCTTCCCACTCCCCGGCCGCCTCTCCCGTACCTCAGCACCACCCTCGTCCTACCAGTACTACCCCTCAGGCCGGCGGGGAGAAGCCCCCCTCGATGTTGCAGCAGTACATCCACTACTTTGAAGAGAAGCACAAAGCCTACGAGACCTACGCCGCCTCGCTGCCCTTCAAGACCGTCGTCCCCGAGCCTCCCCACACCACCCGTGACTACATCTCCACCTTTCTCTGGTGGTGGATCACCAAGTCGGCGTACATTCTCTTCCTGCTGAGCTGCTGGCCGCTGCTAGGGGCGCTGCACGTGGGGCTGATGATATGGGATAAAATACAGCGAAAGCAGTGGAAGGCGTTTCACTTTGCGTGGCCCTTCAAGTCCGTCCCTCATGTACGCCCCGTGTCCTACCCCACTCAGTCCCAGGAGTGGGTGGATCCCTCCACCGAGGAGAAATGGCTCCGTCAGGAGGGCGGCGCACTGGGCGCGGTAAAGGAGTTGGTGACCGCCGGGTACAACCCTATCTACAACAACTACTCCGAGGTCCTGGGGAAGGGCCACAGGGAGGACGGGTCCTCCCGGCTGCCGCTGCAGGGGTGGCACCTCCGCTGCGAGGATGGTCGACAGCGTTGGGTCTTTGGTGCCGCCCTTGCGGAGGAGGAGGAGGGCAATCTCTTAGGGAGGGCACAGGCGGCGGGACTCACCTCCGTGCAGGAGTACCGACACTTGATCGCTTCCCGGGACCAGGACGACAGGGAGCGTGTGGTGCTCCCCCAGCCAGAGGTGCTGGAGGAGAAGTGGAAGCGTCGCCGCTGGTTGGAGCTACATCAGCTAGGCCTGCTACCTCCCACCGACCGCAAGTCAACGGCCGACTACAGAGAGGGGGCACCTCCGATGGACACGGAGAAGGCGATGCAAGATGGGGTGGACTACCTCCTCCGGCTGCAGGATCCCTTCAGTGGCCACTGGCCCAACGACTATAGTGGGTGTATGTTCCTCACCCCAGGGCTCGTCTTTGCCGAGTACATTACCCACAACGGTAACATCAAGGCCATGTTTGAGTGCGGGGAGAACCACTGCCACGTCAAGAACAAGTCCAACTACTACGAGACGCTCAATCAAAAGAATGTATTTGTCCCTCACCGACAGGACGATTCCAGCCTCAAGCAACACCTTCAGAGTAAACAGTTCGAAAAGGTCCCGTGTCAGTGCGGGGCTGCCACACGCCAAGAGTTGGTGCGATATTTGAGAAACTACCAAAACAAAGACGGCGGTTGGGGGCAGCACACCGAGGGTCAGAGCAACATGCTGGGCACGGTCCTCAATTATGTGGCGATGCGGCTGCTGGGAGTTTCCTCCCACGATGCGCAGCTCTCCCAGGCCCGATCCTGGATCCATGCCCACGGCGGGGCGGTCTACACGCCTTTCTGGGGGAAGTACTGGCTCACCCTACTGAATCTCTTTGACTATGAGGGAATACACCCCCTCCCCCCGGAGATGCTCTGGCTTCCGCGTTGGTTCCCATTCGGGTACGGCCGTGCCTGGTGCCACAGTCGTGTGATTGCGATTCCCTTTTCCTACTTCTACGGCATGCGCTGGCAGGCGACGTTGCTCCCTCTGTTGACCGAGATCCGCAGCGAGATCTACCTCCAGCCCTACGCCAGCATTCAGTGGCGGTACTACCGTTATGAAATCTGCAACACCGACTGCTACACCCCAGTGTCCTCCTTCTTCAAACTCACGATGAGTGTGTTGGACATTGTGGAGCGGAACGTACTGCGATCTAACTGGTGGAAGTGCTTCCGTCAGTCCGCCATCGAGACCTGCTGGCGACACATGGCCTACGATGACGAGAACACCCACTTTATCTGCCTCGGTCCCGTTAATAAGTCCCTCAACTACCTCGCGACGTGGATACGGGAGGGCCCTCGGTCGACTCGGGTGAAGCTGCACGAGAGCCGCATCCCGGACTACCTCTACGCCGGTCCTTGGGGTCTCAAGATGAACGGCTACAATGGTAGTCAATTGTGGGACACCAGTTTCGCGGTCCAGGCGATCTGCGCCTGCGAGAAGGACATGCACTACCCTAGTGAGATGCAGCTCGCCCACTACTACATCAATGTCGCCCAGGTGCAGGAGGACCCTATTGATATGGAACGCTTCTTCCGTCACCGCACGAAAGGCGCGTGGAACTTCTCCACCTCCCCTCAGGGATGGCAGGTGAGCGATTGCACGGCGGAGGGACTGCGGGTCGTGTTACTGCTTCGTCGGTTTAACCAAGTGAACCAGTTCAGCGATGCCCGCATCTTTGACGCCGTGGAGGAGATCCTTTCCCTCCGCAATGCCGATGGCGATGGCGGGTGGGCCTCTTACGAAGCGACACGAGCGCCGTACTACTGCGAGCTGTTCAACTGCGCGGAGCTGTTTAAGGATGTGATGGTGGAGTACAGTTATGCCGAGTGCAGTAGCAGCTGCATCCACTCTCTCAGTCTCTTTCGCCAGCTATTTCCCCAGTACCGCCGTAAGAGGGAGGTGGACCGCGCCATCCGGGAGGGGATTGCGTGTGTGTTGAGGAAGCAGAACTCTGACGGGAGCTTCTACGGCAGCTGGGCGGTGTGCTTCACCTACAGCGCCTGGATTGTCGCCGACGCGCTCCGGGTGTCGGGGGAGTTGGAGGACATGTCGAACCACCCTCACTGTCAGAAGCTAATACTGTTCCTCCTGGAGCACCAGAACCCCGACGGCGGATGGGGAGAGGACGTCAATGCGTGTGTGCGACAGGTGTGGGTTGATAACGAGGACGGCTCGCAGGTGGTGAACACAGCATGGGCCGTGATGGCCATCATGGCGGCCGCTGGAGACTCCCGCAAGTTGATTGAACGCAACCGAAATCAGCTCACCCGTCGTCGTATCAAGTCCGCTGTGGAGAAGGGCATACAATTTCTTTGCTACCGTCAGCTACAGGATGGGGACTGGAAACAGGAGCGCATTAGCGGTGTGTTCAACGGGAATAACCCTATTCACTACCCCGGGTATAAGAACTCGATGCCGGTGTGGGCGCTGGGGAGGTACAACCACTGGAGAAGAGTGTATTTGGATTGAGGAATAATACGGATGGTTACGACAGAAAAATAATAATAATACAAACAACAACAACAACGATCTAAAACACAGATTTATACAAGATATGAAATCATACAAAAAAAAAAAACAACAGCAACAAAACAAAACATTCCACGTGAATATTTTATCGAATAACCTTTGCATAATTCGAAGAGAGATGCAATTGCAAAATTTTTATTAGTGTTAACATTTTTTTTTTCCTAAATAAAAGGACGAAAATAGCAATAATAATAATAATAATAATAAAAAGGATGGCATAAATGACACTACACAGAAACTGAAGTTTAAAGTTATAGAACCTTTACCCATATTATTATTTTCTCCTTTTACGATTACCTGTATACGAAGCAACACCTACAAGTTTACTTTTCTATTTAGCTTTAATGTTGCTCATCATTACTCAATATAATCTTTTTTCTTCTTTCGTTCGTTTCTCCTTTTATTGCTATTTTTCCCTTTTGCGTATCTTGCTTTAGCAGAGCGATAAATCTTAATCCTTTTCTCTTTTTTTTTTTCTCTCTTTCCATTCTTTTTCTCTTTTTATTTGGTTAAGATTTTTATACTTTTTTTTTCCCTTTAAAAAAAAAAAGAATCTAATCCTATCAAAAAAAAAAAAAACTCTCCACATCAACGGTGTAACTCTTTGGATTAAAACCACCAAAGCATATCATTGTACTTTACCTCCACAAACAAACAGATAAATAAATCTTTGTTTGTTATTTTTTAAGTTTTATTATTAAATTCTACATCTCTTCGTTCATTAACACTACCAATGGGCTGCGGAGGATCCAAGGACAAGGATAAGAAGGAGGACGCCAAGAGCAAGCAGGAGGAGGAGAAGAAGAAGAACGACTCCACCGCTGAAAAGAAGGAAGAAACGAAGAAAGAAGAGAACCAGCAGGAGGCACAAGACGAAGAGAAGAAGGAGGAGGCCGCCGCTGCCGGTGCCGCGGCTGCAGAGGAGGGCGCTGCTGGGGAAGAGGGTGTCACTTCCCGTGAGGCTGTGGACGGCGTAGACGGAAGTGTTCCCGCAGAGAGCGCGGAGGCGATAGCGGCCGCTGAAAGCGAAGACCGCACCGCGATTGAGATTGCGGCGGCGGAGGGTCAGGAGGAGGTAGAGCGTGGCTGTATAGAGACAGAGGCGGCCGTCACCAACCCTGTCGCCCCCTCCAGCGGGGCTGCCGTGACCTCGGACGGCTCTGTGGTGGCCAGCAGGACTGTGAAGCGCCGCCCTGTGCGGGACCCTAATCAACCCCACACCCCTCGCAAGCCGACCTCCGCCACCCCACGCGCCGTCCCTGTCTCCGCCACCTTCCGTGATGCGGAAGGGAACGTCATTGAGGACGTCCCCGCCTCCACCGAGGCCCCCGCCGGTGAGAAGGAAATGCTCGGTGTCAATGGACAACTCATTGAACTGCCCAAGGATGCCCCAGAGTGGAAGGTGATGCGACCCCCGCCGGAAGATAACTCCTCTTGGAGAATCCTTCGTCAGATTCGCGTGGTGATGCAGTTGCAGAATGTTTCTGCGATTTAATAAATCCGAAGGGGGGAAAAAAAGGGGGGAGAGAGAGAGAGAGAGAGAGAGAGAGAGAGGGTGTACAAATATATATATATATAAAAGTAACAAAACAGAACCAAGAAAGGAAAAGTAAGAGAAGTATAGTTTGTAAAATACCCCTTTTTTGCCCCCCTGTCCCCCTCCTTCACCTAAGGAACAAAAAAAGTAAAAATATAATAACAAAAGGCATAGGAAACTACCTTGCCAAGATATATATATATAGTATTTGTCAGATTAGAAGTGTAAAACATCCTTTTTTTCTTTTTTTTTTGTATGCGTAAGGAAAACCCTTTTTTTTTTTTCAAAACGGAAAGGCAAGCCAAAAAAATAAATAAAATAAAAAGTGTAAGCCTAACATAGTAATAATAATAGAAAAAGGAAATGTAATTACCCATCTCAAAAAAAAAAAAAAAGGAAAAAAAAAAAGAACAACTGTACCTAATTATTAAAATTTTTTTTTCTAAAGTTTTTTTTTTTCTTTTAATTTTCATTGTCCACCGACTTTCATAGTTTGTTCACAAGGGATTATTATTCTATTTGTACTAGTTGAGTGTTTAGATTTAACTTAAATTAAATAATATATTTATGTGTTTGTGATTCTTTTTTCTTGTATTCACTTTAGTTATTATTTATCATTTGTATTTATTGTTTATTTTACATTTTTTTTTTAGTTCTCCCATAACTGTTTTTTTATTTCTCTTTTCATTTTCGATACACACACACACACGCAGCTTAAATAGAATTCCAACAGATATATTAGAGTTTAAAGTTTAATACAACAATACTTTTTTTTTTTTCATTCTCATTTGTATTGGTTATCATAAATACCAATTCTTTTTTTTTTTTACTATTGCAAAAATAATTTATTCACCACCTATACCCACCCACCCACACAGTAACAAAAGCAAACCACAATGGGCTGTGGAGGTTCTAAGGAAAAAGTAAAGGACAACAAAAGCGAAAAGCAGTCCAAGGCTGAGAAGTCAGTAGAAGCGAAGGAAAACAACAAGGAGGAAGAGGTGAAGTCGTCCGACAATCCACCTCTAGAGGAGAGAGAGGATGGAGAGCAAGAGGCGGTGGAGCAGGAGGCCGTAGAGCAAGAGGCGGTGGAGCAGGCGGAGGAGGCGGCGGCAGGGACGGCAGCACCAGCGGCGGAGGAAGAGGAAGCCGATAAAGACACTGCGGATGCAGAAGAGGCAGTGGTGCAAGAGGTGACCGAGGATGGCCAGGCAAAGGAGCCACAGGGAGAGGAAGAAGGAGAGGCGGCGGTAGAGGGAGAGGCGGACGATAGGGATGCACCTGCTGCCTCTCCCGAGAAGGAGGAAGAGGAAGAGATGCCAGTGGCGGTAGAGGAGGCCCCTCACCCTGCTCCTCCCTCCCAGGAGGAGGCGGCGGTCCCTGCAGAGGAGGAGCCACAGCAGCAACAACAACAGCAGCAAGAGGCGGAAGGAGAGGAAGAGGTGTTCAGCCCCCCTACCACCACTCGAGCTCCCTCCACGCCTCGCCGTGCGATCCCAGAGGACATCAAAGAGCGGAAGAATGTTCGGGTCTCGGAGGCCCGTCAGGAAGGGCAGCTAAAGGAGGACCTCGACGTCGCCGTCAGTACCCCACGAGTGGTGAAGCGGCGCCCCCCGCGTGCCTCACGTATAGTCATCCCTCCTACTACTGGTACTGCGGCTGCCACAGAGAATAACAAGGCCACTACCGTGGATGCTGCGACTGCGAATAGCCTCCCCAACGATAGTCTGCCTCCTCACCTGGCGAATCCTAGTAGTGAGGCGCACGAGACCCCGGCCGCCGCCGCCGCAGGGGTCCAGGAGGAGGACCCTAGTTCGCCTCCGCCTGAGGCCGCCGTGTTGGCCGCCGACAGCCCCGCCCCCCGTGCCACCGCCTACCCCGCCTCCGTGCAGCCTCACGCCCTCGAGCCAGAGCAGCTCCACTCTCGTAGTCCTACCCCTAACTTCTCCCCTGAGAGTGTTCTCTACTCCGAGGCCAATCCCAACGACGCCAACTACGTCGACCCTAACGACGACCCTCGCACGCCGCGTGGGAGGGACTTTTCACAGGAAGCGGAGGAGTACAGACGGCTGCATGGACAGCTTCAGGAGGCGGGGGAGGTGCCGGAGTGGAAGGTGCTCCGACCGCAGCCGATGCAATCTTCCGGCTGGGCGGTACTTCGTCAATTGCGGGTGGTGATGCAACTGCAGAACGTTGCGGCGATCTAATAAATACTAACAATAAGTAATAAAAAGTAATAATAACATCTGTCTCTCTCTCCATCTTATTTGGTTCTCTATTTTATTCTGTTTTTTTTTTTTATTATTATGTTATGTAGTTAATTTTTTTTTTGAAGATAGGTGGAGAGTACATCGGTAAAATAAATAATAATAATAATAAAAAAAAGAGGAGAGAGGTGACCTAGAGCGTTTTTCTGTTTTTCTTTTTAGAAAAAACAATCACAGCATCGTTACTGAAGAATATATATTTGTATATATTTTTTCGATATTCATATTCAAAATTTTACACTCATTTTTTCTTTTTTGTACTCATAATATATATATATATATATATATATATATATACTATCACAATTTGTACTTTTTTTTTATTTCACCATTGTTATAATTTCCACCCTAGCATTGAAAAACAATCAAACAAAACAAAACACTATATAGTATTTGATAATAATAATAATAAATAGGAGTAAAAAATGGGGAAAAGGAATCCTAAAACAAGATAAAACCTTTTTATTATGATAACTTCATTGGAAATATACACCCAAATATGTATCAATCTATCTCTATAGTTAGATAAGGAAATAATAATAACAACCCCTCCTACGCAAAAATACTTTGAAAACTAGAAAAAAATAAAACCAAAGTTTATATGTGCTTAAAAATAAAAATGATAAAGAGTATATAAAAGTGTAGCCGACACCAATATAAAGAGGAATATACATTAATCAATATATCAAAAATATTTTATACTATTCATATATATATATACTGACAAAACTAAACAGCAACAAAAAGTAAATAAATTAAAACATGAAAATGTAATGAAAACTTATCAGGTGCATATTATTTTAAAAAAAGGATATTACATCCCTTGTTTAATAAACGTTTCCTTTTCTTCTTCTTTTTTTTTTTTACCTCAAAGAATAATAACAAAAGTTTTAATAAGAAAAAAAGACTTTGTGTTTATACTCACTATTTTAATATTAATTAAAACCCCTTTTTTACTTTTACTTTTTGTTTTCAGCGTAATATCAAAAAAATCAAATTAGTTTTCATCGTTGTACTTTTTTGTTTTTTAATTAGTTATTTATTGTACTTTACCTCCACAAACAAACAGATAAATAAATCTTTGTTTGTTATTTTTTAAGTTTTATTATTAAATTCTACATCTCTTCGTTCATTAACACTACCAATGGGCTGCGGAGGATCCAAGGACAAGGATAAGAAGGAGGACGCCAAGAGCAAGCAGGAGGAGGAGAAGAAGAAGAACGACTCCACCGCTGAAAAGAAGGAAGAAACGAAGAAAGAAGAGAACCAGCAGGAGGCACAAGACGAAGAGAAGAAGGAGGAGGCCGCTGCTGCCGGTGCTAGCGCTCCCGTGGATGAACACTCTCATGTGCCGCGTCAGGTAGACGGGGAGAATAATAATAATAATAACGAGGACTCCGCCATTCCCGTGGACGCCGCTGCGGCGGAAGGTGCCACTATGGAAACTATTGACGACGAGGAGGGCGAGGAGGGCGCGCCTGCCACCACCTCCGCCGCTGCTGCTGCTGCTGCCGGCAATACCACCAATAATAATAATAATGAGGGTGGGGCCCTGCAGGATGAAGAGCCGGAGGTGACGGTGGTGAAGCGCAGACCGGAGAGGAGCACCCCCGCCAGCGGCACGCAACGTGCCGTCCACCCTATCGGCGAGCCAAAGGGTAACTACAAGGAGTACAACGCCCCCGCCGTCGATGAGAACGGGCAGTTGATCGAGAGACCGGAGGATGCCACCGGCGGTCAGCTTATTGAGAGGGAGGAGCCGCAGTGGAGTGTGGCCCGCCCGCCTCCCCCTACCAGCGGCTGGGTGCTGCTCCGGCAGGTGCGTATGGTGATGCAGATGCGAAACATCAGTGCTATTTAAAATTAAAAATTGAATAAAACAATAAAAAAATAAAATTATGAAACAAGTAAAGCAAAATACACCTACGTACACACACAAAATCAAACAAACACCAAAAGAAAAGAAATAGAAAGAACAGAAATATAAGTAATAAAGTGAACGTTCTATTTTATTGGTTTAAGAGAGAGAAAAAAAAAGACAAAATACAACAAAAAAAGGAGAAAGAGACAAAAACAGACAAAAAAAAGGGTATAATATCTTTTTTTTTCACCCCTTTTATTCTCTTTTTTTTGTATTTTCTTTTTTTTACTTATTTTTCCGAGTTCTTTCGAAGTATCCCTTTTCACCCATCATTGTAAGCTTTTTTTTTTATTTTTATTTTTAATTTTTTTTTTTATTGTTACCTTTACTTACTTTTTTGAATTTTTCCAACTTTTTCACTGTTTTGGTTTTTTTTTTGGATTTTTTTTTCATTCTGTTTGTGTTTTTTGTGGGTCTTTTTTGTTTTTGGCCGTTTAGTAAAGTAAAGAAAATGATAAACTTCTTTACGATTATATCTGTACACACACACAAATACACAATACGATATTAAATACTAATATCATTAAAAAAGAAGAAAAAAAAAGGAAAAAAGAGAACTCTAAACAACTTTTTTTAAAAAAGAAATTAAAAACGAAAAATTAAAGGAAAATTTAGAAAAGAAAAGAAAGGCAACAGTAACACCAAAAAAGAAAAGAAAAACGTTAATTAGAGAATTTAGTTTTACCAAAAAAAAAAAAAAGCAGAAAAATTAGAAAAAATATAGCAAAAACTATAAAAAAAAAGAAAATCTTTGAAGTATATTTTATTAAAAAGTATATATATGTATCCTTTTTTTTTTTTATAATAATAATAATAATATAAACCTTATAAAGTACAAGAATTAGTTTCTTTTTAAAGTGTCTCCTTTTTTTTTTCGCTGTCTGCAGTACTGTTTAGGACGTCTAAAAGAACATGAATTCATAAACAGAATTTGGGATTAAATTCCTTTCTCTTCTCCTTTTTATTCTTTTTGTTGACTTCTTTTAAAAAGTAATTTTTATAGAAACAAGAAAAAAAAAACGGAAAGAAAGCAAAAACAAAACAAAAACACTGAGAAGTATTGAGAGAATAGCTTATTTTCTATTCTTAGTTGTACATTTCCATTTATTTACAGTTTTTTTTTTCTTTATTATTATTACTGTTACTATTAATATTATAAATGGGCTGTGGCGGTTCGAAAGAAAAGGTAAAGGACAAGGAGAGAGAGAAGGAGGCGGCGGAGGCAGAGAAGGGCAGCGCTGCCACGGAGGACCCGCATTACACTACAGAAGGGAATACGGCGCGTGATGAAACCCCAAAGGCAAAGGCAACCCACACGAAACAAAAGGACGATCAAAATACTAATACTAATAATAATGGTGATGGTGTCGACCCTTTAGGAGGTCAAGGGGAAGGAAAGACGTCGGATCAAGCACAGGGAAGCAGCACCCACAGCAATCCTTTTAATCACGAAGACACTCCAATGAACCACAGTGAGCTGTTCCCCAATAATCAAAACGAGGAGTTTAACATTCGAGTAGGCAAGGACAAGTACAGGGACCTCGGGGAAGGGGAGGAGTTGCATTCCATGAAGGACTGGGAGGAGGGCCCCGACACACCCGACTCCTCTGATTTTCAGACCGTGGTCAGTGCGGCGGCGACGACAGTATCGATGGGGTACACTTCTCAACAAGGAGGCGAAGGCAGAAACGTCAGCCCACGTCCGCCGCACAAGTCGGATCGTGATGCTCCGTCTGCCTTTGTCGATCACGACAGTTTCACCGATGCCACCTCCGCCGCCTTCGTCACTCCTCTTAACACACGACGACGCCCTTTCTACCGTGACGGTGCAGCCGCACGGGTATGCGTATTATAACACCCCAGGCATGGAGACCGTGCCGCTGACGACGACGGTGAAGAAGTTGCCACCGCAACGAGGGGAGCGTTCGGGCAGTCTGCGGGTGACACAGGTGAGGAACAACAGCGTCACCGCCTCCGCCCATGGAGAGATCCCTCCTTCTCCTTATTTACCCGTACGCGCCAACCACCGCAGTCCTGCGGCGAGCTCTGCCAGAGAGGCGTATGAGCCGTATGGGGTCGACACCGACGCCGCCTTTTTTAGCTGCCGTAGTATGCAGACCGTTACCCCACCCACCTCCTCTCGTGCCGGGGGGGCGGTAGTCGACACACCTCGCTCCCTCCCTGGCCGCCCTCCGTTCAGCGAGGCACCGGCCCCCTCCGCTGCCTTCTACACTGCCGTAGAGGACTCGCGGGAACCCGTCCATGAACCCAAAGAGGCGTCGCCCTCTCTACACGATACAGAGAGCAATGATAGTTTCTCTCCGCCGGATGTCCCCGACGAAACTAAAATCCATCCCGACCGACTGGAGACGTCGACGACCCCTTCTGAGCATGGCAGCAAGATCAGTAAAAGCAGCAAGAGAGAGGACGAGGAGTCATCAACGGAGACGAGTCTACCCCGCCCCAGTCCCCGTCGACCGACCACCGCCTATCGAGGCGATAAGAGTGAGAGAGCCTCCACGGTCCGCTCGGAGGGACAGACCCCTGTACCGTCGCAGCGCAGTGAGGCCGGGGAGGCAGATGCAGAGGCGGCGTCCTCTGTGGCCTCGACACGACGTAGCTTCAAGACGGCGGTGAGTGCGCAGACGCAGGCCACTACTATAGCCCCCAGCACGGCCGCCCGTCCTCCGCCTTCCGCCTCCTCTGTGGACACGCCGCATAGCTCCACCCGCCATGGCATCACCCCCCTCTCCCCCATCCCTCCTCCCCCTGCAGCGGATCATAACGAAGACGAGGATAAGGAAGGAGAGGAAGGTGACACTACCCCTTCGCAGAGGGCAGGCAGCCAGACCGGCTCCTCCCGCCTTCCTCCCCGCAGGCGGAGCGAGAGTCAGACGGCCACTGTACCTCAGAGTACCCACAGTGCCGCTGCCTCCTCCCAGGCCCCACCGAGCAAGACGGCCGCCAGTAACTCGGAGCGGTCGACCCCACGTAGTTTCAAGACCGCGGTGACGGCAGGCGCGACGACTGTGTATGACGTGAAGGACACCCCTCACACCGCCAGCTCCTCTCGGGCAGTCGGAGGAGAACAAAGCTCTCCTAGCGATAAGACAGAACAAGAGGAAGAAAAGAAGAAGGAGGAGGAAGAAAAGGTAGTCGAGAACGATAGCAATCATAACAATGAAGAGGAAAAAGAAGAAAAAGAAAAAGAGGAGGAGACGGAGGCGTCTGTTTATTCAGAAGACTTTCAGACTGTCGTTAGTGCACAGACGATGGCTACTTCTGTCGCCACCGCTAAAAAATAAGAGACAGCGACTTTTTTTTTTTGAAACTCTGTACGAAAAATTGTATTAGTAGAGGAGGAAAAAAAAAAGGAGAAAAAAGTAGGAAAAGAAATAGGTAGAATAAAATAAAATAAAAGACGCGTTGACTGTTTGGCGTCACGCAGTTTAGGTTTATTGCTATATATTTTTACCCTTTGTATCGTTACTTTAGTTACCGTTTTTTTTTTCTTTTAACAACGTTCTACTGTATATCAGTATTTTTTTTTTATACTCTTTTTTTTTTTCTTTTGCCAATTAATTAAGAAAAGTTAATTAATATCAAATGTTTTTTTTTTTTTTTAAAGTAATCATTAATTAACTAATTGTAATAGTAGTAATAATTAAAAATAATAACATCAAAAAAGCAATAGTCGTGATCCTGGAAAACGAGAAAAGAAAAGATTTAAGATTCTCATTTTCTTTTTTTACTTCATTGTTAGGTCTCTTCACTACAAGACACGACACCACCACTGTTTACTTCTATTTTTGTTTTGATTCTCTCTCTCTCTCTCTCTCTTTATGAATTCGTTTTTGTACCGAGCTTCACAGGGAATACTGACTAATTAATATCCATTATACTTTCTATTTTGAGTTCGATATAGTGTTTTTTTTTTATTATTATTTATTTATTTATTCTTCATTTACAATTATGTACACACCTTATTATTACAACAATTGTTTTTTTTTTTTTTTAGGTATGAGACTATTGCCATGTTTTTTTTTTTCCCCTTTATTGCTTTACTTTCACGATTCTATCCACAAGTAATCCCTTTTTTTTTTCTTCCCTCTTCTCTTTTCTTTTCTTAATGAAGTAAATAAAAAAAGTAGACTAGTAAATACACAAACAAATAAAAATACTTAGGTAACTAAAATAAATAAATAGTTAGTTAGATAAATAAAGTAGCCATATCTATATATAAATAATAAAAAAAATAACAACCAGATGGGCGCCAGTAGCAGTAAGGACAATACACCTCTCGTCTCGGTTAACCCTCAATTAGAGGAACAGCAGCACATTCCCGATAAAGAGTTCCGCCCTGGGGAAGAGCCCAGTCGTGTCAACGACAGCGAACACAACATCACCAACAGCACCGCCCTCCACACGTTAAAGAAGGAGGAAGAAGAACGACGACGACAGAAAGAAAAGCGGTATGCGAAATTAAAAAGTAATGTAAAGAAGGATAGCAAAGACCAGACCAACACCATTCAAGAGGTGTACGAAGAGGACTTTGAATCAATCGATCACATTCAAGCCGTTCGCTTTCCCATTTCGATTGCCAAACAGTTACAGGCGGCCGTACATAATGAATGTGTTCGTCGGTGCTATGAAAAGGAAAAAACCATGAGTCGGTGTTTGCAAGATAAAATGTGGACGACGTGGAAGTGCCAGAAAGAACGTGACGCCTATTACGAGTGTATTCGAGAGGAGGAAGGCGTGAACACCAGCCCCAGCCTCCGTGAGGAGCGCGAGGCTGCCGCTGCCGCTGCTGCCAACAACAACAGCAATAATAATAATAATAATAATAATACGAATACTACGGTTGCTACTACTACTACTACTAATAATAATACTACCAACACGACGACAACCGCAAAAGAGGCTCCCGTCGATCTCCTCACGGCCTATCGGTGGAAGTATACATTAGGGGTGTTGACAGGAGAGATTACGGCCAGGAATAATATCATGAAGGCGATCTGGGCGGAGCATTACCCTGACCGTGAGTTACCACATAGCTGGGTGAACGAAACTTCATAAGTAAGAAGGAAAAAGGAAAAGGGAAACAAACAAACAAACAAAATAATAATTATAAAAATTGACATTAGTAATAGTCCTTTTTTTTGTTTTTAGTGTTTTACTTTTCCCTTTTTCGCTCTTTTCTTATCACATACACACACTCTTTTTTTTTTTTATATTTTATGACATTATTATTACAAAAATAAACACTTACACAGATACCTTTTATTTTTTTTTTAAAAAAATAAAAAATAAAAATAACACACTATAAAGTTTTAGTTCCGTTTTACCGGTTGGAGGGTATTTACCATAACCGTTCGTTTCACTATTGTTATTATTTTTTCTACTGTTATTGAATCTATTTCAAAAAGGATTTTCTCTTCTTTATTTTTTTATTTTTCTGTAATCTGAAAGAAGAAACAAAAGTTATCCAAAAAGATAAGCAAAATAGAACAATATAGAAAAAAAACAAGAGTTAATACAGTAGAATAGAATACAGAGGTGAGTCCTTATCTATCTATTTTACCTATACAACTATATATTATTATTATTATTATTAGTGTTGTCATGTACCGAGGGGGCGAGCATCAGGCCTCCGACGAGGCGCCCCTTGGAGAACCCCACACTACTACCCCCATTGTGCGTATCCTTCATGCCAGACAGCCCATAAAGCGAATGTTAATGTTAGAGTTTCAAGGGAAACTGACCGTAGAGAGTAAAACGGGTCGGCTTTCGCTTGGGATGGAAGACACAGAAAAAGAAACAGGAAAGAAAAAGAGTGAGTATGGTAGTAGTGGGAGTGCTCCTGCCTCTTCCTCCTCCCCGGCCACGGAGATCGATAATAATAATACTAATACTAATAATAATAATAATAATAATAGTCTTCCTATTGGTGTCATTGAGGAGGACGCCATCAATGCAAAACGACTGACGTTACAGCTCCGCACGCATTACGTGCACGGCGGGAAACACGCCAAGGACAAGCATCCACTGTTAGTCGTACGTCAGAGAGATGGACGACGACGACAAGAAGAAGCCGAAAAGGAATCTGAGAAGGCGTATCTTAAAAAATGTGAAACCATAGAAATCAAGAACCGCAAGGACGAGGCAGAGAATCCTACAACGGCATCGTCCGATTTCATAGATACTGTAGACACTTCCAGCGCGACTGTCATCGACACATCCCTAGAGATCAACGAGGAGCCCATGTTAATAGAGGACTGGATTAAACAAAACCCCTGGATCCTTTCTCTCGACGCTCTCTACCGCAACTCTGACAAGGAGGAGTTGCCTCCGCGGGAAACAGAGCAGCAGCAGCAGCATCAGCCTCGTGGTAGTTCTATCGATAGGAAAAGAGAGAGAGACGAGGAGGACAGTGATGAAGAAGAGAGCGAAAGAGTACGCATTCAGAGAAAGTACGCGGCGGCGACGAAGGCAGAGGAGGATATCCCCATAGCATCGGAAAATCAGCCACAAGATACACAGTACTCGGATACTGTGGTGTCGCCCAAAGATAGCAAATCAAGCCGGTTTGTGTGTTATGACTATGAAGTGGTGGGTATCATTGAGGAAAGTTTCTTGTTTAACTCCAAACCGACGCGTATTTCTGGTGCTACTGCTGGCTCTAAAAAGAAACTGTAGTTTGACAGGATACCAATTTCCACACACTACACTACACCATGAAATAACAACAACAGCGAAATATGGAAAGCCTTTTTTGTTTTTTTTTTGCATCTTTTGGTTTCTTTGTTTTTGTGTGTTTTTACTACTAAACCGTTTACAGACTGAAGTGAAACTAATTGTGTCCTTTTTTTTTTCTATTCTCCTTTTTTCCTTTTTTCGTATTTTTTTGTTTAACATAACTCTTAAAGAAAACAAAAAGTATATTTGATTTTTTTCCCTTTTTTTTTTTCTGCCCTCATTTTTAGTAGAGGAGCGAAAATTAAATAAAGTAGTTTATATATTTACGCACCCGAGATAACGATTAGAAAAGCAAAGAAGAAAAGAAATCAGTAAAAAGAACCTTTTCCCCAGCAGCTGTCTTTGAACTACACTTTTTTTTTTTCATTCCTTACAAGCAGTAGTAATCATAATAAGAATACAAAGAGTAGGAAAGATACGACCAACCGTGAAAAAAAAACATTAACATAAAGAAAAAGTAGTAATCTATTTTTAGGCAGCCTAATAGTAGAAAGAATAACAATAATAATATTAGCAGTAGTAGGGAAAGTAGGGTCGCCAGAGCTGTGTATACCATAATAATAATAAAACTAACAATAATTATTAAACGGTAAAGATGAAGGTTTCCTTCAGTGCCCATGCATCCAAGGCCTCCTTTGGGAGAACCCCAGCAGCGCTCCAGAAGGGAAGGCGCAGTGGCAGTAGCCTACAGACGAGTAAATCCTTCGTTACCGAGGAGGCAATGTCGGATATTAAAACTTCTTTTGGTAGCGAAGAGCACGATACCGCTTCCACCTCTTCTTCTAGGCAACGGAGTTCCCGCTCCCCCCGGCAGGGAAACCATCGCTCTCAACAGTATAATAATAATAATAATAATAATAATAATAATAATAATAATAGAAGTCGATCCAACAATGTGTTTCGTCCTTTTGAGCTTTCTCACCGAGGGGCCATCGATAGTGTTCGTATTATGCGACTCCACAGTAACGGCAATACAAACCACTTCTTATTTCCCTCGAAGGAAGGCAATCAATCGTCGGTGTACCCAAAGACTGGCAACCCTCAGTGGGTGAACCCCCTAGCATCTACCACCAGCCCCCATTACTTCTCCAACCCCGTCCCTCACAAGAACCTTTTGTTGAACGAAAACAATCTATTTCTGTACGAGAGTGGGTACGGCATTGACAACACCACCGCTAGTAGCACTGGAGGCGGGTCCTCTTCCCACCGAACTGGGAAGGGCAGTAGGCGGCGACAGAAGTATCAGTCCCTGCGACGCTACTTTAGTCAGATCGAGGCAGAGGGAGGCGCGGGCCTGTTGGAGCCGTCGATGGCATGGGAGCAGACCGCTCACAAGGTGCACTCCTTGGTTCCTATGGGGAGTAGGGACCTCCCTTCTAGACCAGAGGGCACCACAGGGCCTCCTCCTCTTGCCTTGCAGTCCTCCTTTGGTAAGACGTCCTCATTTCATCAGTCGTTTGCGTTTCTGTTTCACTTTTACGTCGAGGGGTATCAAAACTCATCTGGAAGTATGGAGCTCTGTGAGCGGTTGATCTACCACCCCGATGCCCCGTCCCCCGCCGTGTTACTATACGTGATCCTCTCCGAGTACCGTATACCGGACCTCATCTTCATCAAGACCGCGCTGGAGGCGATGGTGGAGCCGACGTGGCAGACCTCCCGGGCGGCACAGGATGCCCAGTTCCTCAACCACCTCCTACACCCTTCCGCCTCCTCCTCCGCTTCTCACCCCGTCAAGAGAGACACAGTGGGAGAGGCGATGGCTCTCTCGAGTAAACAGACCCTGGAGCGACTGACCGCACTGTTAAAAGAAAAAGTACCATCTCTTTTTTCTCCCGATCATAGCAACCGCAGTACGTGCGATAAGATTCAATCCACCTTGCTGGAGTGTTTGGTGGAGTACGAGTGCTTTGATGTGTTGGCGAAGCTGATCCAGGAGTCCACCGAGGCCGTCTACCCCAGCGAGGAGAAGAACGAAAATTCGTCAAGTGTGTTTCACCTGTGTAATATTACCCCAACGGTGTGGAGTAAAATCATGATCAAGGCCTCCCACACAAGAGTCCCCCACTCCAAGCTACTGTTCCTACTGCTTCAGATGGAGCCCAGTCTTACCACCCTCAACGCCAGCTCGAACAGTGAGGTGGAGGGGTTGTTGGAGGCGGGCAGCTCTTCTTTATTTAAGCGTCAAGATGCTGCGTCGTCGGTGGACGTGCCTCAAACCTTTCTAGAAGTACGGCCCTATGACGTGGTCGCCGTCCCTCGTCGCTCCTCCTCCCCTCACGGTGCAGGCGGGTCCAAGGACGCGCTGCGTGCGACCGAGGAGGGGGACGGCCGTGGTAGTAGTGTCTTTGGTCCTGTAGAGTGGCACCGACTGCGTCGGGCGGAGATTGCCTACACTCTGCATCACCCCAGTGCGGACAGCGGGGATGGCTTTCGAGGGGTTCAGATGGAAAGCTATGACCTCCCCACGGACGATGGGCTGCGGTACGTGGAGCCTAACTTAGCGGTGGGAGTGCAGTACAGCCTCTCCGCCGAGGTCGCCGCCCGGTTGCTGCTTCGTTGTGGGGTGCATCACCAGCGGCAGTCCTCGCCCTTGCTAGCGGTGCAGATTTTAAAGCGCTACGTGAAAGGCTGTGAAGTACTGGAGAAGGAGGCCAGTCGACTGGAGGACCAACTCCGGCGGGAGGAGGCGGCCCTACAGCGGTGGGAGGCTATGGACCAGGAACCCCACAGCGAGTTCACCAAGATTGAAGCCGTGCGCAGAAAGACGGCCATAGAGGTACTTGGAACCAAGGCCCGAGAGGCCCGAGGTGCCGCCATCCCCCACCCCACCCCGTTTCTAATCTTTTTCAAAATTGTCAGTGAGGCGAGGGAATACATGTCGGCGTATAATCCGATGGAAGAGGAGGAGAAGGACTCCACCGCCGCTGAGGAGGGCACCGAGGGAGACAGCGAGACACTACGCACCGGGGGCACCTCGTCGACCGCGAAGACCGAGTCTGACGCACCTCCAGTGACCACGGTGAACCAACACGCCCCACTCCCTGTGGTACATTGGGAGCTGGCCTGGTTTTACTTTAAATTACTCAATCGAAAGAATAAACAGTGGTTCCACAACGATTATCTTACCCCTGATGCGGCCAAAGACCTCTCGCTTTATGTACTGCAGATTCTGATGCGGGGTGCAGACCCCTGGATGACGCTGAATGTGGCCCGTAACATTGCCAAGCGCCATATTATTGATGGAGTGGAGGTATCCCTGTGGTTTCTTCATCACATCGACGTCAGTCATCACTCATTGGAGGCCCACCAGGTCTTGAAGCTTTTGTTCCGTTGGCTGTTGCAGGATGTGGGGATCCATCTACACCCCAACCTGCACCACCACCTAATACCCGCGGCGAGGACGTTGATTCAGTTACACATGCAACAGGAGTTGGTTCTCTTCTACAACGCCGTCATTGACAATGTTTTTTACTTTTCGGAAAACTTTAAACTTCAGTTTATGCGGGTAATGGGGGACTTGGTATGCCCCGTATGTCAGAGTATACTGGATAGCCAAAATGTATATCAGGAGCGACGGTGTGGGAACTGTATGTCTGTGGTGGCGGCACAACCCCCGGAACATATCCCTAGTTTTCACCTCTCCGAGGACCACGCGGAGCACCTTAAAGAGAAGCGCAAGCAGCGGCGAGAGGAATCCCGTCAGCGTCTCCGACAGAACGTTCGTCGTACCCACTCTGTCGACGGCCACTCCCGTCCCACACATCGGAAGCCGCTGGATGCACTCAGTTTATTCGAGAAGAAAGTTCTCTCCGATGCTACTCCTCTCCTTCCGGGCGTCACCGTGTCCAGCGAGGTACCACTCCTTCCGTCGCTAGGGCGTCACGAGGAGGGCGTCGACGGAGAGACGCTTGATGTGGCGGCCCTTCATCAAGAGGCGTCTCGTCGCATGGAGTTACACCGTCAGAGTCGACGTGCCGCCCTTCTGGAGCGAGGGGTGGACCCCGCTGTCATTGAGGACCAGGAGGCGCAGCAGGCCGTGACCCCTAGTACCCCGCATCATCAGCGGGTGTACACCCCTACTGGGGTGGTGGCCTACACCAATACCGAAGGCAGCTGGGTGTGTCTCTGGTGTCACGGGGAGAACTCCGAGTGGAGTAGCCGCCTGCAGTGCAGCAGCTGTGGGGCGCAGACAGGACCGAGCGCGCCTTGGAGAGAGTTCAAGTACGCGGCCAGCAACGACCGTCTGAAGGGCGATGTGATGGAAGAGATACGGGCTCGTATTGCCAACAGTACTACACAGCCGGTCGATGCGGTGGTGGCAGGGTTTTTACTAATGTTGTATAAGAAGGCTTTCAAACTACGCTCCGTCCCTCACGATTATGAACGACTGGAAGCGTTGATTGAGCGTCTGTGCCTGTTGCACGAGCGAGTGCTCGCCGGCTACCTTTATGTTCACCTGATGCCACACAGCCGTCGCACTCTCCACAGCAAAGCGCTCCAGCTGCTAGCGGAGCTGTTTGGTGGGGATGGGGGCTCTCTCCTCCGCGAGGACCAGCAGGGCTTCCGCTCGCTTACCGAGGAGGAGCTGCAGAACCCCGCCAAGGAGGAAATCTTTTTTGAAAAGGTGTTCACGAAGCAAACGTGTAAGGTGTGTTTTGGTGCCCATGACATGAAGAGCTGCCCCATCATCACGAGAGACTTTAGTGCCGTGGAGGCCCGTCGCGGCGAGGGGGCCACAGCCGGTGGGTCTGTCATCAACCTCTCCCCGGAAGAAAAGCAGAAACTGATCTTCGCCCACTTACAGTCCAAGATCGAGAGCGCCATGGAGCACGGAGCGTCACAGGTGCGGTATGTGGTGGACGCCTACGCCGCTTTCGTCACCTCCCCCCTTCGAGAGCAATTTTCTCAACACTGTTCCAAGTACGCGAATCAACTTTCCATCTTGTTGAGTACTCTCAAGCAGTACAAGAGGGCGGCGTTTGTGCTGTGTCACGTACCGGTGGAGAAGCGATGGAATGAGGCTTATTTGAAGTTCACGGGGTACTTTGGAGTCTCCACAGAGGAGGCGATGGTGCTACTGGGCAAACGACACTTCAGCGACGACGAGGGAAAGGAGGAAACGTCGGTCCCAGCCGAGAGGCCCAACGAGGACCACTCCCACCCCTACTTTAGTCAGGTCACCCTCACCTGTTGTATGTGTCTGGATGAACGGCACGCCTCCGCTCACTGTCCTAATCTGCACAAGTGGCTCACCGAGTCAGAGGCGTTGGTGCGACCCACCGGAGGCACCTCCCGTCAGATGGCAGACAGCCACCTCCTCAAGCGGCTACTGGCACAGGCGGATGGGTGGACCTCCGCCGGACCGGAGAGGTTGTTCACTTTTTATCGGTTTCTACTAGACCACACGTCGCTGCTACACGAGAATCCCATTCCCACGATGGCGTCCTTACAGAAGCACTCCTCCTTGGGTGGACGACGGCGAAAGGGAGAGATGAATCGAGACCCGTTCGTGTATGCCATCAACAAGACAGTACTAAAGTTGGTGCAAGAGGGTCACTTGAGCTACGCGTATCGACTCTTTATCCACATCCCACCACGGTATATTCAGCGTCATACCACACTGGCTCTACTGCACGTGAACCGCTTCACTGAGGATGGTATCGCCGCCCTGGAGGCAGGCTCGAGGGAGACCACCGGTGGCATCGACCCTCTCACCCCCTTCGCCCCGGACAGCGCGGTACTGAAGGCCGCCGCCCCCTTGCGAGGTCGCTGTGTGCTCTGCTGCGAGGAAGGACACGACGTTTACCACTGTCCCGAGATGAACGGCTTCTCTGTCACGGAGCGCTGTCTGCATGTGATTGAGCACGTGGCGTCCATCAGTGTGTACTCCACCGGCATCAACGCCGCTGCCACCTATTTGTATCATCTGTATAACAAGGGACTCTTCCCGACATCGGAGGCACTACGAGACTGCTACGGCAGCCCTGAAGGGGAGAATGACATCCCTTCTAATACATTGAATAGAAACGGACTGTTGGTATTGAGTCTCTTACAACTCGTTCGCAAGTGCTGGGCGGTTGGGGAGCTGTCAGAGGGCATGCGGCTGCTACGTCGTATCCCAGTAGAGTACGTCCCTGTCGAACCCTACTACACCGAACTGTGGAAGTCGTCCGGACTGTCAGAGACACTCATCGAGGATAAAATTGTGAAACTAAGCAGCTTACTCATGGCAGAGAAGGTCACTCCTCAGGTCCCCACCCTCCTTGCCCAAGGGGACCCCACCTCATCAAAGCCGCACTACACCTCTCACTTCCTCTCCACCTACTCCAATTTGGTCTTTGAGCACCTCTGCCGTCACTGTCTACAGAGCTCCCATCAACTCAGCACCTGTCCCACGTTTCACGAAGAGGTCAGTTTCGGGAGAGACTTTGTTGCCGCGTATCGCATGTCGGTGATGTCGGAGCAACTGACCGCCGAGTTTCAAAACTGTTACTTGGTGCTGTTGGTGCTCTTTATTACCCGCCATATGCCTCTCATGCCCTACCACATCGCCGGGATTGCGAATTCGACCAACGCCCTCTCCGCCATGTTTAGCTTTAAAGGCGAGGTGAGCATTGCGCTGTTTGAGTTGCTGGGTAACGTGTATCCTCAGTACCGTCGTCGACAGGTCTTCCGCCATGTCCTGAATGCCTTGCAGGTACCACCACAGAAGGCTCAAGAGTTACTTCAACCTCTCCACTTCCCTCCAGACCCTCAGCACCAAGACGGCAGTGGGAGCCCCAACAGTAATGCCCACAGTGTGGTCGCACAGCACCTCCTGTTGCCGAAGCCCGCCATCCGTGACCACGCGATACGACAAGTCTTCTCCCACCTCCCTGTCGCCATGAAGGCCTTGGAGGAGGCCCCGGCTCGGATGCGCGAGATACTCGAGTTAAACCGTGTCAACCGCACCTCTACCAACGTCACCAATGCCGCTGCCTTGAGCGAAGGAGGCACCACGGCCGCCACTTCACCGCTCCATCAGTCCGAGCGAGAGGCCTATCAGAAGGAGTTGAATGACACCTTCCAGCGACTCCTCGCACAGTACCTCGACGCCATCCCCCCACCCTCCGCGAGTGCGGCCTCCACCTTCCAGCCCACCAGCAGCGCCGCGACCGCCTTTACGATGATACAGTATGGTAACATTATTTCCCTCCGCGAGGAGTTTGAGCCCTTGTTGGCGTTGCTAGAGGACTGTGTGGGCATTAAGCTGGGGAGTCGCCACGTCTTGTTTGCGTCTTCTATTGATATCCTCGACAGCAAGGAGGAGAGCCATTCCACCGCTACCGCCTCAGTGACGGAAGAGACACGAAGGGAAGGGAAGGAGGAGGAGGAGAGCACCACGACCACTGGTGGTGAATTCTCAGAGGGGAGTGTAACAGCAAACGAAAGGGAAGAAAACTTTGTGGAGGATGTCGTAGTAGAGACGTTGAATGTTCAGAGCCCATCCGCACCGTCCTCCTCTCCTTCTTCACGAGGGACCGCCCCTAGCCACAGCGGCCACCATCATCCTACTAAGACCGACAGGAACAGAGGCAATAGAAGAAACACTGAGAATAATAATAATAATAACCGTAGCAATCAGGAAAACAGAAATCACGACCATCGTCCGCAGTCCAACAACCGCTCTGGCAATGTTAATAACAACCGCAACAATCACGATAACAATAATAATAGTAATAGGCGTAGAAATAATAACAATAGGAGACGCAACAACAATAATAATAATAATAATAACCGCTCCAATAGTAATAGGAATAACAATAATAGTAATTTTCACAATAACAATAGTAGTTCCTCTGGGATCTACTACACATCTTAAACCCACTTTTTTTTTTAAAAAAAATTAACAACAACACAAACACAAACAAACAAACAATTATTTCACTCTCTTTCAATTCATTACATAACAGTATTACCAATTAACACACTAATAAATAACAATTTACACCTCTACGTCACAGAATTAAAGGTAAAGGTTAATAATACAATTGTTTTTCTTCTGAATGATTTATGTTTTATACTCTTTAATTAATAACTCCCCTTTTCCTTTCCCTTTTCTTTTTTTTTTCTTCTGTTTAAAATTTTTAGTTGTTTTTTATTTTCAAACGGAAATAAATATCTTTGCGGTTTCACCCTTGTTGCTGCTGTAGCGCCGCTTTTTCTTTCAATATCAAAAAATAAACAAACGAAACGGAAAACAAAAAAGGGGTAAAAAAAACTCTTTTTTGGAATATTTTTAGTACCGCTTTTTTTTTTATAAATATATACATATATTTATTTACTTTCGTTTGATTTTTTGTATCAGTATCACGGCCTTTTTTTTTTATTATTCCTTCAAAGTTTTTTTTTTTTTATTTCCAGCCGTCTTTATCGAGTACATTCTTCCTTTTTATATTATTTCGACAACTACACCACTAATAAAATAAAATATAACAAGTTGAAAAAGTAAAGAAGAGAAGTAAAGCACTTCTACTACCCAACACACACACACACACACACACACACACACACCAATTCATTCACCCATTTTTATTACACCGATTACTGTTTCGTTAGATGGAAAAAAAAAGTAGGGCTTCCAACGGCGCAATCGCAAAGTCACCAGGGAAGAATTATATCTCCCACCATCACTGGGGTGTCTATCTACACCCTTCTGTCTTTCGGTATCGCACGAGTGGACGTCATACGTATTTTAGTTTACTACGGAATGGCTGTTATGAGAGTTTGTTATTGAATGAGCAACAACGCGCATTGGAGGAACATTCCAATGACTTTACAGAAGAGGAGGGGGAGGGGATGAAGCGACAGGAGGAGATACCAGCGGTGGTGCTCCTTCAAGGGCTTATTCCACGTACCGCCCCAGAGGGCCGCCGGTACAACCACAACTACAGCACCGACTCCACCGCCTCTCCTTACGTCAATCGTATGCAAGAGGCACTCGACGTGATGACCTCCCCCACCACAGCGCCAAAGAAAAGGGACTTTTACTTCCAACACGAGACCCCTCCTCCTCAGCTGGTGTGCTTTGAGTACGAGATATGCCCCGGTCGTGTACCTGCATACGGGGAGGAGGAGCGTCGCTACCTGGAGCGGAAGAGCTCCACCGTTTCCCAGATGAGCAGCTCACGACTGAACAGCTTTGAAGAGGTACTATCTCACACCTCATCGAATCCCTTTCACCCGAATAACTTTTTTGTGCCTCAGGCGGAGGAGGAAAAGGCGCGACTGGCAGAGTACTTGGAGGGCAGTACCGCCCAGAGGGACCCCTCACAGGTGTTGCGACAGGCGGCTGCAGCCTTACAGAACCACCTCTATGCCTCTCGCGTCAACGCCACTACCAAACTGCACTTTTATGAGGCCGACCGTGGGGATGCGAAACAGGGCAAGGTGATCCGAGGCACGGTGAGAGATCAGGTGCTGAACAGCGGGGAGGGGGTGGGGCTGTTTCCCTCCTCCTTTCTCTCCGGTCTGCATATCGCCCTCAATTCACTGGCCGTGGATGAAAAGGGGTATTTTAGTATCGCCAAGGACCAATCCTTCGCCTACACCTGTCCCACGATGGAGAACAGTTCCAGTAGCGCCTTTAACCACAGCGCCTCATCACCCGCCACCAACATGTTGAACAGTGCGAAGCTGATGGATTTTCAGAGCATCGCACAGCAGATACTGACGTGTGGGGCGGAGGGGGTGGTGTACGTGCAGCTCAAGGTGACCAAGCGAGTGCCGCTCAAGAACGTCATTGGTCCTAGTTCCTACTTGAAGGAGGCGGTGTACTACCCTATTCTCAAACACGGCACCCTCCCCGCGCCTCCTAGTCAGCCTAGTGATACCAATAATAAAAACCTTTCCACTAACACGCCTTCGATAACGTTAGCGAGTAGTGTAGAACCGGCGGTCACACCGGAGAATCCCAGTGCGGTGCTGATTTCAGAGAAAAACCACCCGCATTCTCATCATCTTCCCCATTTTGGTCTTCATCACCATCATCCACCGCCACCCCAATCCGAACCAGCCTCTCCCCAACGTTCCACTTACCAAGACCCTAATGCGGGTACCTCAGAGGACCGAAGGGGTTCCTTTACCCCCGTCAGCAGCCCTAACAATATCTATTCTCCCATGGAAAATCCGTATTATTACTTCCTCGGAGCCAATACCGTTCACTACCCCACCATTGCCACCTTCACCGCCTTCCCCCAAACCGGCGTCCCGTCACAGAAGTCGTTTACCCTAGAGAAAAGGATTCAAGCTCTTCTTACAGGGGACGGAGTGCTCAGCAAGAAGGGGAAGGAGTTTTACTTTAGCGCCCTTCGTGCCCTTCACGTGTCGGTGCGTGTCATCGTGGGCAGCTACGCCTCCTCTCCAGTGCATGGGGTCGCCCCACAGTCCTCCCCTGCCCAAGCCGGCGGCCAGCCCACCCCCGCCGAGAGCTACAATGCCATGTTGCTCAACACGAGCGCCTTTCACGACCACACCTTTGACGAAGCCCTCCGCCACTACGTCCAGCACAACCAGGAGTATGATGCAGGGGTGTTCTTCCCTGGGCTACCCCGGACTGGAGTCGAGGGTCAGAGTATTTCCTACTACGCCCCTCAGTGCTCCTTTATTTCCCCTCATAGCGATACCGCGACGCATGAGGTGCTGTACAGGGTGTTGCACCGCGCGTACTATTATCGTCTACGGGAACCGTCGTTGATTCAACTAGAGGTTGGAGCCTACAACGCGGCCCACGCCCTCTCTCAGCGAACTCTTGGTAGTTACACGCTGCTGAACAACAACCTCAATCATGGTAGCATTATCGTTGGCTCTTTGCAAATTCCAATGTTTGTCAGTTTAGTATTAAAGTCGATTGACTTTGAAGAGATTATTAAACAGCGTTTGCACAATCATCTAATCCACCCCAACGACCACACCAGCCATGCTAATCCTAATAATAGTAGTAGTGCTACCACTCCTCATCCTAATAGTAGTAAAGGGAATACCGCCACGACAGCCGTCACGTCCCCTGAACGCCCTCCACTCTGTATCGCTCATTTATACTTTTTAGGAGAAAACATGAACAACAGTGTTCTCACCTGTGAGACCGCCACCCTGGGATTACTACTATACAGTATTCGAAAGAAAGTTCAGTGTAATTTGGATTTTCTTTCTGGCCTACTTCGTGAGCGGTGGGGGACTACTTCATTCAAGGGTACGGTTGGGGAGGGAATAGATAAGGATCAACATGCATCCCAGGGCACCAACCCCACTGTCGCCACGGAAAATAAAACAACGGCTGCGACATCGGAACCCAAAAAGAGTAAAGAAGAGACTCCTGCGAGTGAAACAGAAAAGAAGAAAACGGAGGAGGAGGAGGAAAAAAGAGAGGAGGAAAAGGACCTAGAGAAGGCTAAAATAGCAGTGTCGGACCTTTACTTCTCCCCTAATAGGGAATCTCTCTATTACTATTACTACAGCGAGGACGCTGCCAAGTGCCGGCGGACGGAAACCCATCTTAAACTTCAGGTAAACGACTTTGACAGACGTTTGTTCTACAATAATACAAAGTTGATGAACAATGTGAGGGAGCAGGAGGAGCGGTTTATGGGGGCGGTTTCGTCTGGTGCGGTGGACTCCTCCTCTACGACTCCCACCGCTGGGAACCCCCCCGCGGTCTACAACCCCAAGAACTACCCATTCTTCTTCTCCGACCCCCGATCGTGTCTCAGTACCGTCCGTACTTTTCTCTCGGAGATTTGTATCTTGTTGGAGTTTATTCAGGAGAATAAGTCGGTCTTTAGTGGCGAGGAGAAGCAGACCTCAACGACGACGACGGCGACGGCAAAAAAGGAGAAGAATAAAAAGCCGATTGTAACAGAATTTACCGAAAAATTTGAGCATCACTTTCCAAACTTCACGAAGCGGATTGCGAAAGGGAAAGACCTAAGGGAGTATGTCTTGTTGGGCGTACAGTCGGATGCCCGTACGAGCAAAAGCACCAACACTAGCAACAACAACAACAACAACAATAACAATAACAGTAATAATAACAGCAATAATACGAATACTACTGGCAATAGTAATGATAAGACTAATTCCCCGAAGTGTAAAATTACGTTTGAGGATGTGGTGGCATCGGTAAATCAAGTCTTCAAGTGTGAGACCGTCAAGGACTTGAGAGAACGCATCTTGTTCAACATTATCAGTAAATGTTACAATGTTTTATTTCTTCTCCTCTTCAACGTGAAGGAGAACGACGCGCGACCGGCCTCCTACAAGCACGGGTATGAGTACTACTTCCCCAACACAAACAGCGGTCAACACTTCCCGTCGGTGCCGTTGCAGACCCCTACGAGAGAGTTCTCCGCGTACCCCACCTTCGCTGGAGGCAGCTCTGGGCACCCTTCCAACGCGGCCAGCACGAGTCCGACGACCAACCAAAGTTTTGCTAGTCAGGCGAATATATCCGTATCCGTGTCGGCGAGCCGTGGAGAAAACCGTGGCGCTTCGACCAACGCCCCTAGTCCCAGTCCTGGTCACAGCCCTCCAGTACAGCCGCTGGAGCCTAGCACCGCACCACGAAATAATAATACTAATAATAATAATAATACTAATGCGATTAACTGCCCTAGTGTCAGCAGTGCCGCCAGTATCGCCCCACACGTCTACAGCTCCGAACACTATGACGACTTTAAAAAGTTTCGCTACAACTATCTCTTCGAGGTCTACCACTACATCTCCTTCTGCTTCTACTGTCTCGAAGGCTACAACACACTCGCGGAGGATTACGTCCACCTCGCCCTGCTGTACCACCCCAAGGAAGTTTCCCTGTACGTGCTGAACATTTTAATTTTACTAAAGCAGAAGGACACTCTCACCAGGAGGGATACCCCCTCCGCCGACGGGAAGGACAACAGCAGCACCGACGGGACCAACACGGCCGCGGTTCGCGAAATTGAGGAATACTTTGAAGTCGTACGATTATTACTAGAGGAGGAAAAAGTGTTTGCCCTTCATGCCGATCATGAGGTCAATCCTAATAATAATAATAATAATAATAATTTGCTGTCGCCTCACATGGAAGTGTGGGAGGCGCGTAGTAAGGCGGTGGAGTCTCTTCGACAGTATTACCATGCCGTACAGGAAAGGGAAGAGAGTATCTTTCAGCAGAAAAAGATTATTCAAGATTTATTGGGGGAACATAAAGAATTCTTTCGAAAGACATTGACACTTTCGTAGTCAAGGAGTGCTTTTTTTTATGATTTTTTTTTGCCTTTTTTATGATTATTTTTTTTTTTGTATTTTTCTTCTTTTTTGGTATTCTAGTTGTACTATTTAATTTCTGTGCAAACGTTATACACGTGTATTATTTTTCTTCTCTCTTTCTCTTTTTTTCCCTTTCGTTTTAAGAGTCACTTCTTCGTGAACAGGACTAAAAATAAACTAGAGCAAAAGAAAAAGAAAAAGGAAAAAATAGGTTTCTCTTTTTTTTATCTCTAGTTTTTTTTTCTATTTCATTTTTATTATTATTATTCGCAAGCAAAAAAAAAAAGGAAAAAAAGTAATCAAAACTTTTTTTTTTTAGTATACCTTTCTTTCTCTTTTTTCTGGCTAGTTTGTGTGTTTTTTTTTGCTGGTTATCGCTTCATTTTTTTTTGTTTTTACTCTTCGGTTTTAATTTTTGTATTTTTTTATTTTGTATCGACCATTCAATATACACACAGGCCAAAACCAGAAAATAACAGAAACACTTAATTCGAACTGAAACTAAACAGAAAAAAGAAAATAAAAACAAGAACAATTTTTTTTTTAGTTGTTCAAGTCGTTATCTTTTTTCGAAAGTTTCAAATTTTTTCTTTTATTTTCTTCACCTTTTATTTTTATTTTTTGTTTTCCATTTCGCGAGTCTTCTTACGAAATAAAAGAAGGAAATCTAATCAAAATAAAATAAAAATAAAAATACAAATCTATAAATAAATAACAAAAAAACAACAACAAACAAATACAGAAAAAGGAAAAAAAATGTATAAAATCTCTGTCACCGTACACTCCGCGGAAGGGTTGATTCCGATGAACCCTGGTGGTACCAGCAACCCTTACGTGCAGGTTAGCATCGGCGATAACTTTAGCAACCCCGCCAGCACCACTGTACGAGAGAAAACTTGCAATCCCGACTACGAAGACGCCAACTTTGTATTTTTAAACTACTCCCTCCCGCAGGTGGTGCACTTTAAGGTGTTTAATAAACTACCGTACGTGGATGTGGAGGACTTTATGGGGGGTGGCAGTCTGAATATTACTGGGGTACCGCCTGGACAGGGTGGTGGTGGTGGTGGTCTTCGAGGGAAGCGATCTGCTCCTCAGGACAGCGATGAAGAAAACGACGACGACGACGACGACGATGACGAGGGACCGATTACGGTAGAGAAGGAGATCATTCTCACTCCCAGCGGGAACACCACGCTAGCCGCCAAGGTAAAGAAGCAGCAGCAACAAGGGTTTATCGCGACCCCCAAGAGTGGTGGGAAGCGGAAGGGCGGGGCCCAGTCGCTGGAGTGTGGCGTGCTGTATGTCAGCTATGAAGTGGAGCCCATGACGCCTTCTCAGGCCCCTGCCGCACCCCCCGAGTCCGTCCCTGCTGGTATGGCCACCCCTCCCGCCGCGCTGCCTCCCTCCATCGACCGACCCTACGTCGCGCCCCCACCCGTTCCACTGACAGTGAACAATAATGTGAGTGCCCCGCAGAACAGCTCGCTCGTCGCGACCCCTCCTCAATCCTCTAGCCAGGGACTGCTACAGCCCTCCGCCCCTAGTGGTGGGCCGACGCTGCTGACGACACCGAGCGTGAACAATAATACCATCCTCTCCCCTCACCTCACGCGCAGCCCTCCTATGGTGCCAATGGATGGTCCTCCGCCTTTCAACAATAATAATGTTACCGCGGCCGGCATGGTGCACGTCCCACCCCCTGTGTCCCTGCCCACCTCGACGGCCACCGCGTCCGGGGTACCGACCCTTACACTGCCAGTGAACTTCTCCTCCACCAACGCCTCCTCCGCCGTCCCGCCCCCTTCCCTCCCCACCGGCGGGAATAACTTCCCCATTGCTCAGGGCCAATCGCAGCCGCCGCTTCCAGGCAACCTCACGCCGCCTTCTCTCTCCTTGAACACCTCCCTCCCCGCCCCTACCACGGCTTCTGCGATGCCAGTTCACCACTCAACAGTAGTTTCGCTAATAACTCCCGCACCACACCCCCCAAGTCTCCTTCCCAGCAGCCCGTCTTTATCTACAACACACAGAGCAATCCCTCTAATTTGCTGCAACACAGCATCCCACCGCCGGCGCTGCACCTTCCCCTCCCCGAGGGGAGCGCACAGCAGCAGGGCGAAGGGGTCTACTACGCCAATAACAGCACCGCACAGCCCAGCGTACCCTCCCTGCCGGTGAACCCCCCTTCCCCCGGGCACAGCTCCGCCGCCCTTTATCCACCGCTCCTCCCCACCGGCCTGAGCAGCAGTCAGCCCCTCTCCTCTAGCCTTCCACAGGACCGACTGGGCGGGAACCTCTCTCACAGTAACACGGTGCTACAGCAGGGCGGAGTCGCCGCCCCTCCCCCCCCCCGCACTCCAGCCAGCGCCTTCTATCTACGCCTCCCAGCAGCCGGTGGCCACCCCTCCCTCCAGCGTGCCGGCGCCCCCTGCCTTTGTGCTCCCCCACAGCACCGGCCAGCTCAGCGCCGGCGGACCATCCCCGCCGTCCTCGAACCCGTTGCTGGTGCAGTCCAGCGGCGGTGGCAGTGGTCAGGGCCCCGTGGCCGTCGCGCCTCGTACCCCACCCCTCTCCGCCTGTGGCTCCCGGCGTACGACCCCCCACTCACTGCCTCACGTCGGCGGTCCCTCCGCGGCCGCCTCCGGCTTCCCTGCAGCCCCTGTCAGCATGAATATTAAAATGGTGTCCCCCCCTCCGAACCTCCCTGGCGGTGACGGCCCCGCGCCCTCCGCCCCACTCTTCTTCAATCCCAACATCACGTTAGATCAACTGCAGGGACCTGCGGGCGGTCGAGTCAAGACGATACCCACGACGGCGACCGCCGCCGCCGCCCCGGCGCCCTCCTCCGCCCCTTTGAATAGCATTGAACTGTCGGAGCTGTACGGGGATGTTCACTTTTTAGTCGAGTGTGCCATCAAAGGCAACAACACCCCTGTACCGTGGAGGAGCCATCACAGCCCACCGGGTGCTGCCGTCGTTTCGGAGGGGATCTTTACGTTGATTAAAAAGAAGGACCCTTTGCTGAATAAAGGGTTCACAGAAGTACGGGATAATACAGGGCGCACTCTCCTGCACCTCCTGGCCTGGCATGGACACCTCTCCCTTCTCCAACTCCTCCTGGCCCCTGTCGACGTTTCGAATAATAACCACAACAACAACAATAATAATAGTAGTGATAATAATAATAATAATAATAATGCGGCTACTGGTGGAAAGAATATTCAGTACCCCCTCGTTGATCTCTCTTCCCTTCAGAGTGAGGTGGGGAACACGCTGCTGCACAGTGCTGCTAGTACCGGTCAGTTAGAGGTGTGCCGTTGGTTAAGGTATGACTGCCCTTTATTTCACCAAGACTGTGTCCACGTGAAGAACGCCCAAGGCAAGACTCCGGCGGAGGTGGCGAAGGCCGGCGGCTTTGATAGTGTGGCTCGACTGTTAATACCCTGAAGCCAGTAAAAACAAAATGCAAATATTAGGATTTTTAATAATAATAATAATATAGTGGTAGTGATTTAAAAATATAAATATATATAAAAAAAAAGAACGAAAAAGAAAACAATAATAATAATAATAATAATAATAATAATAATAATAATAATAATAATAATAGAGATATAATAGGATAAAGAGAGACCGTTGAAATAATAATAGTAATAATAACAACAATAATAATATTAGTAAAATTTCCTTTAAATTTTTCTCCTATTCTCTCACCACCTTTTTCGTTTCCTTTTTTTTTTTCAATTTTCTTTCTCATTTCAGTTCTGTAATGGACTGAATTGATTATAATTCAATAACCGTGTTGACTAACTACATATTTATAATTTAATACATTTTTTTTTAATTTATTGTTTCGTTCTTTCTTTCTTTTTTTCCTTTTCTGAAAATCTTAACCTTTTCACTTTTTTTTTCGTTTTAAATTTCGTGTATATATATTGTTGACCATTTCCTCTTCATCATCTTTTTTTTTTTTGCTTATACTATTCGTATTCATTTACAGTGGTGGTTTACCCTTTTATTTCTACTCTCTCTGTGTGTGTGTGTGTGTGTGTGTGTCTGCGCATAGTTTCTCTTTCCACTTTAGGAATAATAATAAAACAGAAATAATAAAAAATACATCATAAAAAAAAAAAAACGGTAGTGAAAAATAAAAATAAAAAGAATAATTCTGTTGTAGCCTTTTCTTTCCTAATGAAAGAAAGTCTATGAAGATTTTTACCAAATAAACAGTTTTATTCTATTTTATTTATTTATTTATGTTTCTCTGCACTTTAGTATATAAACTCACACACTGTATATACATGTATATTTATAGTATATCAAAAGGAATAGGAAGAAATTATACAGAGACAAAAAAAAAAACTAAAAAAAAAGGAAATTTTGGGTTTAGTCATCGATTCATAATGAATGGAATGCCTAAGAATAACCACAACTGTAAACCCAAAGTTTGCGATAGTAGCAAATAAAAAAAAAAAGAAAAGAAAGTGAAGAAACTATATTAATAATAACAATATATCTTATTGAAAAGGAGATAAATAAAATACAGAGATAAATCAACGGAACAATATTACTTTTAACGAAATGTAAGAAAGAAAGAAAGAAAGAAAACAACAACAACAAACAATAATGCTGAGCAATTTTTTTTTATTAATTTTATTAATACTTTAGTTGAGCTAATATCATTTTTTTTTTTTTATGTCGCTTAGAATTTTTCTTCCTTTTTTTTTCCCTTACTTGCGACCCCGAAAATGTTATCGGAGAAGATCACTTTTTACATATTTTTGTATGTATAAATAGAGAATTTTTTTTTTTCTATTCGTGCGGTGTGAAGCTCTTTTTTATTTATTTATTTCATTTTCACTATAAACTGAATGTTTTGGTATTTTTTTTTTCTACCTACCTCTTTTTTTTTTTTGATGAAACACTACATGGTAACAGCTTAAAGTAATATACATATAACTATAGATATAAAATAATATAATCTACATTATTAGTATTAATTAATTAATTAATCAATATATTAGCAATGAGTGTGACGAGAGATTTTAAAGTCACGTTTGAGAAACGAACGTTTGTGCTACAGAACCTCAATAGCGAAAAGTTTCGAACTGTGAAGGAGGTGGTCATCCTGTTACTAAAGAGTCTTTATCAGAGCAGCAAACAGAGCCAATCTGCCGCAGGAGAAAATGGTAATAATAAGGAGGAGGACAACGACAACTACAGTAGTAAGCATCGTCATAAAAAAAGTAGTAGTAGTAGCGGTAGTAGTGGTGATGATGTATTCAACATCAATCCCCGTCACTTGCACTCTGATAGTGTGAATCACTACTACTTTATCTCCGCCAAAACCTTCACCCCAGTCCTCCCCGTCATTGGCGACCCCACCCGCCACTCCCCGCCGGCTATTACGGAGGAAGAACGACAGATCAGCTTCAACACCCCTTTTATTACCGCCCCTGGAGAGTTTTACTTGTACCGTAACAGCGATGATGTGGAGAAACCGAAGCGGAAGTATACGCGAAAAAAGGATATACCGCATTTGAAAGGGGGTGCTGTGCACAGCTCTAGCCCTATGGCTATTACGGCTACTACGGCAGTCACGGGTAGTGCTAGTCCTGCCTCCAAGAGCAGTAGTAAAGGAACGAGTCTCCCCTCCTATCACATCCCTCTTCCCTCCGCTCTCCCTCCACCGGTAGTGAAACGGAAGCGAGGGCGGCCCCCAAAGAATCGGAAGCCAGAGAATACCGTGCTGGTTCAGTCGGTTCCACTGCTGACAGGGGTGAAGCACGCGGTGGTGATGCGGGAGAGCACTGGTCCAGGGTCCACCTCCATTGTAGAGATCAACCCCCCGCCCGGGAGCGCCACCACCACCTCTACTACCACTACCACCATCGTCACCACCCCCACGTTGCGGGATAAAAAAGCGGAAAAAAAAGGGAAGGAAAAAAAGAAGAGCGGAACGGCGGCGTCGTCAGAGACGAGCAGTACGACCACTTCGACTCGAAGAGGGAGGCGAGGGTTGCGGTTCCCGTCGGATAGTGACGGCAGTAGTGAAGAGGCCACCGAGGAGGACTTCGAGGACGACAGCAGTGACAACGACGACGACGAGGAGGAGAGTGAGAAAGGCGTTCGCCGCCGACGGTCTCGTGAGCTGCGACGCGTCTCTCTCCACCGTAGTACCTCGAAGGAGTCGGAAGACGCTGTGAAAGAAGAGAATCGCCGAACGCAATTCTACGAACAGAACCGTAAAGAAGTGGATGATAATTGGTTTAGAAAGCGGATCACCTATTTTATGAACGAGTTCGTGGACCTGGAGGGAAGTAAAGGGGTGGGGAGGATGGAGTACCTCTCGCAAGGAACCGCACCACCTGTGTTGAACCAGGACGGAAATCGAAGAGACTACCTCAACGATTTTTACTTTAGTCACTATGTTACGCCAAAGTTGGAGGCGTTAAAGAAAATGCAGAAGCAAGATAGCACAGAAAAAGTCTTTCATACGTTAGTGCACGACTACACCGAGTTTATAAAGAGAGCCGCTCGGCTTCCGGAGGGGGTGGAGGAGTCGAAAACAGTCCCACCGAGCGGCTCCACTTCTTCTTTCTTATTCTCCTCCCCAGAGAGCTTTCTGTTTAACCCGTTCTTTACGCTGTACGACCCTTCTCTGCTACAGTCTCCATCTCCACTGTTCACGGGGCGTAAAAAGTCACTCGTGCTTCCCCTCGTCGTGGGGAGCTGTGTCGAGTACGTCAACCGCGAGGACGCCTACCACAGCCATCAGTGGACTGTGTATGTACGAGGGTTATTCAACGGGTACTACGGCGGCCGGTCGGGCGAGGCTACGGAGGATTACGTGAGTCAGTGTATTGAGAAGGTGGTGTTTGAACTGGATAAAAGTTTTGTCAATCCCGTCCGTGTCGTCACTTCCGCCCCCTTTGAGGTGACCGAGAAGGGATGGGGGGAGTTTGCGGTTCGTATTCAAGTGCATTTGAAAGGAACCTTCCGCCCTCCGCATTCCTCCACGTCTTCCTGGGATTATATGTCAAATCTATTTCCGGAGCAGATCCTAAAGTTCCGCACCGGGTTCAGTCGCGGTACCCCACACGCCGCACAAGAGGTGTTCCGCCGCTACGCCTCTCCGTCGACGATTGGGGTCCCCCCTCCCACCGGCAGTGGCGGCCGTGTCCCTCCTTCCCAGTCGCCCGTCTCTAGCCCCACTGGTGCCAGCAGCGAGGCGACGCCTACTGGTTTGTTTCCGAATGCTCCAGAGCTCAAGCCGGGTCCCTCCGTACAGGGGGGGAGCACCAGTACCAATACCGCCCCGGTACACATGGGGGACATTACACACGCCTCCTCACAGAACAACCAACTGCTGTGGAACATGGGTCGGTATGACGATAATGTCAGTGAGCTCAACACCAACGGCTTCGGACGACAGTTTCTCTACAAGAGTCCTTTCTTGGCTCCTAACCTCACCTCGTGCCGTCACCGTCGCCGTGGTCAAAGGGAACACAGCAGTTGGTGCAGTAGCAGCAGTGATGTCTCCGAAGACGAGGAAGCGAAGGATACTCCTCCGCGGAAGAAGTGGAAAACAGAGTCCAAGTCACAAGAGGCGGTGAAAGCAGAGCCGCAGGAAGACGAAAGGTCGTTGCCGCTGCCCCCTGGTGATGGTGGCGCGTGTGTGGTGAACCTTTCCCACACACTCCGCTTTTCTCACCGCACAAAGCCCACCCCTTGTATCCCTCCCACGGAGGAGATGAAACAGCGACACAGTAATAGCGGAAATGAAAAGGATGGCTATTTACTAGTACCAGAGCCCGTCGTGACAGAGCAGTATGAGGAAATTGAGATTCCTCTGTTTATGGACGAGGAGAATTCCTCCTTTTCACCCGAAGGAGAAGGGAACCGTAGCCGAAAGGTAATAATAGAAACCCTTGCCAAGTTGGAGCGGTATTTGCGATTGTTTTTGTACGAAAAGCAGCAAGTGGTGATGCACTTATTACACCCGCCGTCCTCAACGATGCGGGGCGTGGGACACCCTTCACCCAACAGCACCGCAGTACGAGAGGAGAAGGAGCGTATTACCAAAGCGTTCAACTATTCTTCACTCTCCTCTCCCCCCCTCCGCGGCGGTGTCTCGTGCTTTGAGAAGCTGTACAAGTACGGGGATATGGAGAGCAAGGATTATTATTATAGTATGTCCTTCCTCAGCAGTGCTCTAGCAGTGGCGAGGGAGGAGGGGTGGCTGGTACCCCATCTCAGTGCGCAGCGTCACGCCTCTTTCGGCGCCGCTTCCTTCTTTTTCTTTCAAGCCGACCCCTCCACCACTAAGGATGGCGTACAGCAGCAACCACATCAGGGTGAGGAGGAAACAGGAGAGAGGAAGAAGCAGCGGAGTCCGTCGGTGAAGCGGGAGACGACCTCAGAGCCACCAAAAATAAAGGTACCCAATTATGGATCCTTTCAGCTCTCTCGTGGTTTAGCGACAGTGTACAGCTCACCCGAGTACCGCACCTTGATGGGGGGACGTAGCCAGCATTTCATCTCCTTGACCGAGTTCGACGCCATCGCCTTCTTACTTCTCTTTTCCTCCGACACGGCACTGTTTCACTACTATCCTCACTATATCGTTCCGCTGGCGGAGGAGATGGGGAAACACGCGGAGCGGCTGCATATTTACTGGGAGGCGATGTTTCCTTCCGATAAGGAAAAGGACAGAGTGTGGTGGCCGGTGCACAGTAGCGTAATCAAACAGCAGCGCGTGGATTTACTCTCTTCTTCCTCCTCCTCCCCCTCCGCGACGACGATGATGCCCAACCCCCTTTCCAACGCTAGTAGCCATCTTCATCCTTCTTTTCCTCCTCCCACTGGTGGTAATAATAATAATAATAATAATAATAACCCGAATAGTAGCGCGAGTAAGTTTGAGGATATGTCACACAAGTTTTATTTTCTGAATGGGATGGCGTTAAACAATGATAATAAATCTAACGCGTCTCACTTTCAAGATTTGGTGAAATTGAGAGCCCTTAAAAAGGAATTAGTGTCGGAAATCGCAAAGGTGAATAAAATGATTACTCAAAAGAAAGTAATTCAAACGCTTCAGAAATTGTAACATTATTGGAGGACAAAAGAAAAAAATGATAATCAAAACAATTAATTATAATATTGAATGAAAAAGTCGAACGAAAAAGAATCATCATCATCATCATAATAATAAAAAGGGTACTTTTTCTGTTTTGGTATTGTGATTGCTGAATTGTGCATAGTTGGTAATAGAACACTTGTCTTGTTTAATACTTTTTTTTTTCCTCGTTTTCTCTACACATACAGTATTTACCACCAAAATCAAGGAAGCTAAACGGAAGTAATCATAACGACCAATAAAAATAATAATAAAAGGAACTCTTATTTATTATTTTCACCCTTATTTTACTTTCTTTCCTCCCTCGTGTTATCGGATTTTTTTTTTCAGCATATCAAAAAATAAACAACAATAACAAAACATACTAAATAAAAGCAAAGTCAAACAATATCTATATATATATATATATCTATATATCTATAATAATAACGATACCCACTATGGAGGACATTACCCTTAACGACATCATCGCGGCGTTAAACAGCCTTAGAGGATATATTAATAAAACTCCCATCATTGAGAGTGTTTCACTTCGCACCAAAACCAACAAGCAGCGCGTTTACCTAAAGTGCGAGAACCTGCAGCGCACCGGTACCTATCACATCCGTGGAATGCTCTATAAAGTAATCCGACTCAAAGAAGAAGACCTCGCCGTGAATAACTTTATTATTCACAGCGCTGGAAACAGTGGGGCGGCCCTCTCCCTCGCCGCCAGCCTCTACCAAGGCAAGGCGCACGTCGTGGTCCCCAAGTCTATTAACCCCAACATTCTCCGCAGTATAAAACACTACAAGGGGAACTACTACGAGTGCGAGCCCAGTGCCAAGGCGAGAGAGGAGCGCATTGAATCCCTCTACAAGGAGCTGAATTACACTAAGGATAAGATCACCAACACCTTCCGTGTGTGTAACATTGTAAAGCCCTACCGCGATCCCACCCTTATTATAGGCTACGCCACCTTAGGGTTAGAGTTCCTCTATCAAACGGAGCTCAAGGCGGACTGTGTGATTGTACCCGTTGGAGGTGGCATGCTGCTCGCGGGGATAGCGCTGGCGGTGAAAAAGTTAAAGCCCAACTGCGCCGTTTTTGGAGCCGATGTGCAAAAGAATGATAACATTGTCTATCACGGCAACTTTTACGCACAGAGCCCGGAGAGTCTGCTGGGAGGAGAGAAGGACCAGGAGAAGGACAAGCTGGACGCCGACTACACCGCGTTTAAGAGCGGTGGACTGGCAGCGGGTTCCCCCAAGGCAGGAGGGGCCGGCACGAAGGAGGGGTATAATGAGCCCAACACCGCCACCGTCAGTGAGATGGTGAAGCGTAAGAAGATCGCCGACACCATCATCTCCCCCATCTCTCCCGTGGCCTCCGGGTACATCAACAGCTACGTCGATGGCATCCTCCACGTCGATGAGACGCAGTTGAAGAAGGGATTCCGTTACTCCTACGAGCGGTTGAAGCTGGTGGTGGATGTCCATGCGGCGACGGCGGTGGCGGCATTGATAGAGAACGCTGATGAACGTCTGCAACCGTACAAGCACGTGGGTGTTATTCTTTCTGGCGGAAATGTGGATCTTAACCACGTCCCTCGTCTCTCCGATGCCAAGTTGTAAACAAAAGAAGAGAAAAAAGAAAAAGAAAAAGAGAAGACAGTAACAGTAAAGAAAAAAAAAAAGGGTGTAAAGGAAAAAGAAAATAAAACAAAGAAAGAAGAAGTATTGTGAATGGTAACACCAATTTTTAATGATTTGGTGATGCATTCGTAGGTAAATTAATCATAATGTACGTATACCGTTTAAGCACTTTTTTTTTGATATTTTTTTTTCTATCTCCCGTCTTTATTAATACCATTTTCTTTTTTTTTTTATTTAACCATACGAAAAAAGCTGTAGTCATCAAAAGTTGTTTTTTTTTGATATTTAAAAGAAAATATATTGTTTTGGTTTTCTTTTCTCATTTTATTTTTAATTTTTTTCTTTACTTTTTGTTGTATTCCTTTTTTTTTTTATTTCTCTTTCACGTTCATTGTATATCTTTCTGAAAAGTGTCCGCTGGGAATTAATCGTAACCTATCAAATATCATAATAAAGACTTTTCGAAGCTATTTTTCATATTAATTAAACAAAACATCTTCATTGTGTCGTGAACGTTATTTTGTTTTAGTTATTATTATTATTATCACAAAGAAAATAAAACTAACAAAAAAAAAAAAAAAGAACAACAACAACAACTGAAATTTAAGTACCTTATTATCTTTATACACCTTTATCTTACTTTACACCCACTCATACTACCAGTAAAAAACAACAACAACAACCCACTTTCGAGTACATTTTTTTTTCTTTTCTGTTTAGTTTCCATCTATACTTTTTTCTCTCTCTTTTTTTTTCTTCATTCCTTTTATCATTTCAGCGTGTCACATCCTCGTTGTCACGTTTGAGTCAGATATTATCTAAAGATCAAACTACATAACATTCTGGCATACATATATTAGTAGTACCGTTATTAGTACAATTGAAGTAACTTTATATTGTTTTGTTTTGACAACTCCTTTTCATAGATCATAAAAGGAAAAAAAAGAAGGCGAACCGTATTTTCTATCCTTTTTTTTTTCCTTTTCACTTTCATACATTCTTTTTTCATACATTTCAATCGCTTGATCGATCTCATTCACCATCCCAGTAATAATAACAGTCAGCAGGGAAATCAATTACGAGAAAGTCAGTATAGTCAGAACGAATCTTAACCATAACCGTACAGCTTCACTTTTTCACTTTATTCTACCAAAATAATAATAAAAATAATAATAATGTCGTCATCGTCGTTATTAACGTCCCACTCCGTCAAGGTGGACTTGACAGAGGAGTCGACGACCGCCTCTTCCATAAATCCACCGCAGCCGATCACGGATGTACTACCTGAAACTGCATCGTTGTACCCCAGTGCTAACGGTGGGGATAATAAAAGCCACACAAGGACTACTACTACTACTGAACTTAATAATATTAATAATAATAGTAAGAATAGTTCTAGTGAGGGTTCTCACAATGTCACGGCTGGAAGAAAGGACGGCAGTGGCAGAGGACTCAAAAATATTCACTTTCTCACCGAATTCTGCGACGTCGCCCCCCACCACCCCTCCCCCCACGGTACCAACTTTTCCCATCTTTCCTCGCTGCTACGGGGTACACCGGAAAAGGTCACGGAAGGGAGCCGTACAAAGGATGGAGGGGCCCATCGGGTGAGTGACATCACCCTACGCCAGTCGGACCTCTTCTTATCGACTGTGCCCCTCTTCTCGGAGGTCCGCCCTTCCGATCCCATCACCATCCCCACCACCGCCGCAGACTCAACCAACGGTGATTCTCTCCCCGTTAGGACGAGGGCAGCCCCAACCCCATCGCAGAACCCTTTTAAACCGTACCACCCCGAGTTCGACGACACTGCCTCCTCGTCCTCCGTGCCACCGCCCTCCAACACCGCCACTACCGACACAATCACTGAAAAATATTTGGAGAAGGAAAAAACAACGACGGTGTCGCGAGAGGGGCGGAAATACCTCTCCGTGTTGGAGCCCAACCCAGCCTTTATCCGGAACCCCAGGGCAGGCACTACCCCGCCTCCTCGTCCTCAAAAAAAGAGTGGGAAACACCACCCTAAACACAACAGAAATAGTTCCCATCCTAAAGATCCACTGGATGTCTCTTCTTCCTCTTCTCCCGCCTCGGAACATCTCTTTGGTGAAATTCCACTCCGCCCCTTTCACTCCACCTCGCCGTCCAGTCGACCGCCAGGGACCGCTTCTGCTGCTGCTGCTTCGTTTCCCTGTTCTCACTCGGGGGAAGATACCACCATGCTGAAACTACACAAGACACGAAAAGAGAAGCAGCCGACGATGCACCGTGCAACACAGGAGTGGCTCAACCTTACCATCGCCCCCGCCAATGTGTCGTCGTCGTCCTCCTCCTCCTCCCCACCCCACCGCCGAAAGAAGCACAGGCAGAGAAGACTGTCTCCGCCGTCCTCCAGCACTGACTTGGGGAGTGACCCGTACGCCTGCCGTAAAGGTCTCTTATCCTCCTCAGGGGACCCCACCACCTCATCGTGTGGGTGTGACTCCGACTGTCCTTGTAGACAAGAGGACTCTCTCGAGGAGGCATCTTCGACCGCCGACAGGTCCCTCCCACCCCCCAGAGTGGCCCCACCATCTCCTTCGTTTCTCCAAGACCCCTTCCTCGCCCCTAACGCCTTACTCACCGCCCCCCAGTTGCTGACCTGCCTGTACCCCCCTCCCTCTCGCCCTCGGCCTTCCTCTCCAGTAAAACCGTGCCAGGACGGCTCCACACAGACCGTAGAGGCCCTTCTGTCACCTCTGGAGGAGGAGGCACCGGCACCTGTATGGGTGACCGCTTCTACCCAGACCGACGCAGAGGTCACCGCCGCCCCCTTCGTTAAGGAGTCGTCTCTCGCTACGGTGGAGGAGGTGGTGGAACCTAACCAACACACCTCTACTGAAGCGATCAGCGCGGCAGCCGAAGGATCGCAAGTCAAGCCGATGGACGGAGCACCGCACGCCACCGGTTCCCTCACCCTTCTCCAATCGGTAGTCCTACAGCAGGTGGAGCGACAGGAGGAGAAGTGGCAGTCTCTGTTCGCCGGACTCTCCAGTGAGATGCGACCTCAGGCAGCAGCGGCAGACGGAGAAGAAGAAAAGGAGGCTGTATCGGCCGTGGATGCTGCTACCGAGGTGGACGAGGAGCAGTGGGAGGCCTACTGCAGCGCTATAGTACAAACACATCTGTCTGAAACCGAGCAGACACGAAAGTTATTGAACGTGGAGCACAACACCAAGGCGACAGATACCACTGAGGATGGCATCACCTCTCCCAATTACGGTCGAACTGAGGAACAGTGGAGAGAGTACGTTACGACTACGATAATGGACGAGGAAAACGTCGCCCGCGATGGTCTACAAACGTTGCAGGAGGAAATGTGGAGAGGATGGCGGACAAGTTTTACTCAACAGACTGTCTTGTTGGAAAAGACAACGAAGCGTTTCTCCCAACAGGCGGCGCAGGAGTCAGAGCAGAGAGAGCAACGCTACACCGCGGAGTTGGGCAAAATATATTTTCACGAGAGTAAAATGAAATACTTTTTCGAAAAGGAAAAGTACTACCGAGGAAAAATAAGGGAGGCGTATCAGGAGGAGTTGGTTGGCCTGCAGCGGTCGATGTGGCAGTCGGAGCGGTCAATATGGCAAAGGGAACAAGAACAATCGAAGGAGACTATTACGTCGAGGGAGAGTGTCCTTCAACAAGCCGGTGAGGAGATTCAATCCCTACGCGAGCAGCTCCGACGAGCCTTACTGGACCCCTTCTTGAAGACGACAGCGGTCCCCACACCATCACCTACTCCTCCGACGACGAGCGTGGAGAGGAGAGAGAAGGAAGAAGAGGAGCTGCCGGTGCATCGGAGGTTCGCAAGGGCACACCAGGAAGCGATGAAGGTGGCCATGGCACAGCGCCAACGAGTGTACTAACCCATTTTCTTTCGGTTGTGTAGTTTGAATTTCTTGTTTTCTATCCTTTTTTTTTTTTGCAAGCTTTTTTGCTTTTAAATATAGCTATGCCCGTTACTCTCTGTTATAATACACATTACTTGAATGGAGAAATACAATACAATAATTTTTTTTCCTACACTCTTCTTCTTTAGCAGAAAGTACCACTCCTACTACAACACAGTATTAGTAGTAACCATTGAAATAATACCATAACATATTCACTCTACCGTGAAACCTTTACATTAAATAAAAGTAGAAATCTTTACCAATGGAGTCAGCAGAAAAGAATGACACTGGGAGTCGTTTAAAAACCATTCGAGAAGTCCCTGTCTATTTACAGTTCAATCGCTACATCAAGTACGGCTACCGACCCTCTCCACAGACCCCACGGGACGCCTTTTTTTCCATCTTTAGTTACTGGCACAATGAAAGTTTTAACATTCTCATCCATCTCCTCTCTGCAGTGCTGTTTCTTTACTGGTGGTGGTATCCACCGGTGCCGTATTTGTTGTACGAGAACGATACGGAGTCGTTGAGGGCCCCAGTAGGGAGGAACAGTGGTGGTGGTAGTGGTGGTGGTGCTCCTCATCCCTCCGCCTCTCTGCCAGGACAGCGCCATCGCTTTAGTGAGGCACCCCCCGCTGACGCCGCCTTTATTCTTTCCTTTATTAGCGGACTATTAGCCTTCACCTTTATACTGTCCGTGACCTATCACACTTTTATGTCGGCGTGTCGGACGCAGATACAGTATTCGCGACTGTTACAGTGCGATGTGTCTGGGGTGCTGTGCTCTATCGTGGGAAGTGTCACCGCCTTTTTTTATAGAGGTAATAAATGCCTCTCACCGGGGTTCGCATCGGTGGCCACGGGATCGTATGGGGTGACGGCCCTGTGGAGTGACCCGGAGTACCGCTATTCTTGTTTGTTCGTCCTTGTCGTCGTCTCCTCGATAGCGGTCGTCTACGTGTTGTTTCTCGCCCCCCACTTGGTGTTCCTTCGCCAGTTCGCGAGAAGAGGCGCACTGGTCGTGTGGGATGGCACAGTGGTGGCGGTCGGACGCGTATTGGAGTGTATCTTTGCTCCTGGAGAGACGGAAATAGCGGTGCCATCCACTCCGGTAGGCCTGCGAGGACGACGAACCTCGGGGGAGGAGCGGCGACGACCACCTCGGCAAAAAGGGTTCTGTCCTCCACCCCCTCAGAGTAACAATATACTGTTAACCCAATACTTTGTCTCCAAAAAGCGTTTGAAAGATTGGTGGAATGGATCAGAGTCGGCGGCGAAGAAGGAAAAAACGGCGGCTGTCGCCTCCGGCACCATCAGTCCCGCTCGACGTGGTTTAATCTTTGTCGTGTTCATCCTCACCCATATCCTCTGTTACTGCGGGATCATTTATCCAAAGCGGTCCGAGCATGGCTATCACCACAGCGTCTACTACCACGGGGTGAGTTATATCTTGTTATTTATTGGTGGGGTGTTGAACGGCACACGGATGCCAGAGGCGCTGTTGCACCGTGGTTGGAAGCAGCGACGGAGAGAGCGACGACAGTGGGCGGAGGAGGACGGTACGCATCAGTCGCAGTGGCGTGTGTACCGGGAGACAAACCCTACCGCCCTTGGGGACCCCATCGACCGCCTTCCTTTAAACTCTCCAGAGTACTGGAAGTGTGCCCTCTCCCGCGCCACGCCGTGCACGTGCATGACCCATTTTCTTCTGTCTCCTAAAGAGATGGCCTTTTGCTTTCACAGTCATGGGCTGTGGCACCTCTGCTCCACCCTCTGTTCCATCACTACTGTACTCGCCGTCTATTACGACTGCGTGGAATGGGAGCTCATGACCTGTGATGGACGTTAAGGCCAGCTTCTCTTTTATTTATAATAATAATAATAATATGACACGTAACGCCTCCGTCTAACATAGAAACGATCCCTTAAGAGAGGATCTCACCTCTTCCTCTGCTATGATGTCTTAAGTATAGAGTTTTTACATTCATTTTTTTTTTTAAATCATTTATTGACATATTTTGTATTATTATTGTCCTGTCGGGAGTACTCACTGAATAAAAAAGGAGCTTTCAAAACATTCTTAAACTCTTTTTCTTTGCCTTATTCTATCTATTCTTGATTAGTATAATAAAAAGTACAATAATAAACATCAAAAATAGATTAGAGTTTTTAGAGGCTGTCATTATACAATAGTTTTTTTTTATTATTATTACACCAATTTTAGATGTCCATCGTAGAAACGGAGCTTTATCACAGGAAAAAGAACTTTCTCGCTCTAGTTCATCCAGCAGCAGCAGTAGCAGCAGCCTCTTCTCCTGAGGAAGGGTCTGTTGCTAGTAGAAGGAAGGAGGAGGTGGCTTCAGGGATGGGGTCAGTGGTGGTGGACCCCTCATTAGCCTCTGAGACCCAGCAGGAGATCCCCACGCCGAATCAAACACTTCCCTTTCCCTCCCACTCTCTTCCCCCTAAACCGACTCTCCCGCACTCCACGCTACTTCATCCGAATACCAGTTGTAATACTACTACTACTAATAATAATAATCATAATGATAACAATAATAACACAACTACGAATAATAATAATAATACTACCATTTTGTTGGATAATGTTAGCTCCATTTTACCCCATGATAGTCCGATTAAAACCGTTCCTGCACGGACTACCCCGGCACCCTCACAGCCACCACTGTCTCGTGCCGTGCCACTGGCACCGTCTTTAACCACTTATATTGACCACGTCAACCACGCCATGAGGACGTTGGAGCAGTTCCACACCTACTACCGCCCTGCTACACAAAAACCACCACAACAACAGCAGCAACAACAACAACAAAAAGGTGACAGCAGCACGGTAAAGGACTCTTTATCTTATCCATCCAGAGACGAAGTAGTACGCGAAAGGGCTCGCCGCGCTTTATATTACAATCATCTTTCTCTACAGTCCAAGGTAAAGTCCCGGATGGAGCTGACGCGGTTGCAGTACATTCAAATGCTCAAGGAGGTCCCCGCCTCCGCCGGGGAGGGCGTACTCTACAGTAACCCCTGTCCTCCCCTGCTCCTTCCTCCCACCCAGTGTATGGGTGGGGGTGGCGGTCATAGGGTGCTGTCTCTCTCTACTACCCCTCGAGACAGTGCCACTCCGACGGCGTTAGGGGCGGCCAGTCGGCAGTGCAGCAGTGTGGGCGATAGCACCATACTTACTTCCGTCGACCCCGGCGACCCCCACGATACCCCGCTGGAGGAGTCTCTCTTAGAGGAGGCGGATGTAAAAGAGGTGCAGCGGGCTCTAGGGCTGCTTCAAAAGGTGAGGCAGTTGAGAGAGGAGACGGATCGATTGACCACGTATTTACTATACAGCTGTGGGGAGATGCACTGTTGGGAGGCCAGGGAGGTAAACGGATCTTCTGGGGGTAAAAGAGAAGGAAATAAAGAGAAGGGAGAGGAAGAGGCGGTGCCTTCTTTATTTCGTGATTTATTCGTGGTTCAAGATAGTTCCGATAAAAGACCACAGAGCGACTTTGACGGTCGTAGAGGAAAAGGAGAAAAAAAGGCAGGGGAGTCCAATTCCTACGAGAATATAGCATGGGAGCCGGAGCCCATCAAGCGGGAGAAGGCCAAAGCCTTTTGGTTTCAGCAGCAGGAGCGCATAGAGGAGGTGCGGCAAGAATGGAGGGAGGAGGACGGTACACGGCACTCTACACCATTAGGACGGGTCCGAACGGTTCCGCGGGAGCCCACTGGCCGCGTGGTGGAGTACATTTCTCTCCTCCAGCAATTTTCCCAAGCCTTTCTCACCCCCGCCGTCCTCTCCCTCCCTCCCCCACCCCCTCTCTCCTTACTTCTGCAGCAGTTCTCTTTCCGGCAAAGCTTTATCCATGCCCTCCATCTGAAACAACAGCTACATCAGCCACTGCCACTGCCACTACCACTATCCGAGCCATCCGACCCGGATACGCCCCTTGCTGGGGCGCTTCTCCCTTCGTCTACCTCGGCGACCGCGCAGGTGGCACAGCAGGTGTCCGCCTCTCTCTACCGGTTTGATACCATTCTTCACCGCGTCTCACAGCGCATGAAGTCTCTCTCCCAGAAGCGGCGAAGCGAACGGGAAATGATAAAGAATAACTTGGTGAATATTTATAAACTGTCCAGTACGAACAGCGTCAATCGTCCGCTTTCACAGAAGAAAAAGGGCGGCGGTGGCGGTGGTGGTGGTGGTGAACGGTCTCCGTCTGGACCCGTGGAGTCCTCCTCTCAGCAGAGCCTTCTCGAACGTACGTGGGAGACGCGGCAGAACAAAACGGTAGCCTACCCAGCCGACCAAAGCGCCTCTCAGCACCCTACCGAAGGTGAAGCGGTTCCGCCTCATACTCCCACGACGGATACTAACAATAATAATAATAATAATAATAATAATAATCATCATCGTGGTACTACTCGAGAGGAGAGGGAGAAAAAGGGAAAATATCATCATCCCTCTGAAAAGGGTCGTCCTCACGCTGACTACACTCTCTCTGCTCAACGCACTAAACCCTTCTATGAACTATCTTCCTATTCCTCTCACTCGGTATACGACAGAGAGAAGGAGAACCAATCGACTCCGACAGGGAAACACTCCAATAATAATAATAATAATTATACTACTAATAATAGTAAGGAAGGGGAGGAGTGGCCTTCTGAAGCCGCAGAGAGGGATAAACCACAGAGGAGCTGGAGTAGAGACCTTGTGGGGATGCTCACCAATAAGAAGCCATCCACCCTTTCGTCCACTTCTGACCCTAATCCTAATCCTAATAATGATGACGGAGGAACTTTAGTACAAGACACCATGGAGGTGGTGCGACAGGTAGAGGCGGTCGATCAAACACTAAAACAGAATTTTACTCCAGCGTCCTCCCCCTTGTGTTCCTCCCTCAGCTCCGTGCCTCAGTCGCAGCGACTGGGATGTGGGCAAGGGAATCCCAAAAAAGGCCACCTCCTCCCTAATAAAAGTAAAAATAAAAATGGGAAGGAAGGAGCTTCACGGTCGTCAGAGTCGGTTGTGTGGGATGACACACCACAGAAAATGAACCAACGACGGCGGAAGAGTGACTCACAGCGCCGAAGGAGAGAGAAGGAAGAAGGAGACGACGACCTTTCCTACGAGTCCTATTATGATTATTATTCAGACTCTCACCCCAACACAAGTGGAGATTGTCTCTCTTCACAGGAGGAAGAGAGAAACGATAATGATAATAATGATAATAATAATAATAATCATAATAATAATAATCATCATCCGCCTCTACAAGAAGTACCGGATATTGACCGCCTCTTAGAAGAAAGAAAGGCGAAGAAAAGGAATAAAAAGGATAAAGAAGACGATCCAACGAAAAAGAAAAAGAATATCTTTTCTTCTTTGTTTTCCTCTCTTTTCAGTTGTGTTCGTAAATCTTAATAATAATAAGAATAAAAATGTTTTGAAAGAGAAAGAAGAGGTCCCAAGTGTTTTCTTTGTGAAACCCTTCGTGTGGTGTTTTAGAGTGTGGTTTAGATTTTTTTTTTCGTTAGACTATAAATTATTTTTTTTCTTGTTATTTTATTTTTCTCTTTTTTTTTTTGTTCCAAAATTTCCCTTTTCGGATTCCTTTTGTTTGATGTTTAAAGACCCTTTCCTTCTTTTTTTTTTTCTCCCCTTTGCGTCTACTAGTCAAAGAAGGTAATCTCTTTTTCTTCCATTTCACTCATTTTTTTTTTTTTTGATTACTGTTCATTACCGAAAGAATAACTAAAACAACAACACCAAAAAAGTTACATTCCACCCTAGTTAAAAAGCTAACTATTCTCTTAATTATTTTTATTTTTTCTTATTACATCAAAAATTACGTTTTATTCGTTCAGCATTTTTTTTACTTTTAGTCCTAAATTTTTCTACCGTCACACTACTCTTTTGCTTGCCTCCCCGTCAACCAAGTTAAATTAATTTATACAGATTATACCAATAAATAAAAAAAATAAAATAAAAGGGATTTTGTTCGTGAAAAAGTTAGATTAAAGAAAAAAATAAAATAAAAAAAGTAAAAGTAAAATAGAAAATGGGGAATGGAACCTCTGCGGGCACCACCCCCAAAGAGCCATCCCTCACCCTTCCCCCCCTCTCCCCTCCCTCCTCCTCCTCCTCCTCCATGTTTAACTCCTCCCACCCTTTTATGACGTCGACGACGACTACCACCACTAAACCGTTAAAAAAACAATCCAAAAAAGGAAACAGCTCTCCATCGTACCGAATGACCTCCCCGCTGCTGGAGCCGCTTCCTTCTGATACTCCGCTCACCCTTCCATCCCCTCGAGAAGGAGGCGAGGTCGATCCTTCCTCGTCCTCTTCTTCTTCGCCTCATCCTCATCCTCATCATAATAAAGATCGGCTGAGTATGAGTCATTATAATCACATGCAGTACTCTCAACGTTATTTGGAGTTTATTCAAAATCCCGATAATAGTTACTCCAAGAGTACGAGTAGCAGCAATAAACGCCGGTCGCGCTCCCATAAGCAAAAAGACTCCTCCAAGTCAAAAAAACGTAGTACCCTCTCTCCTTCCTCACTGCCATTGATTACCTCTCCATCCAAGGAGAATAATCCTCCACAGGATCGTGACAGTAGTAAGGAACGAGAGGCCGGCGGGGATGGAGGGGGTGCCCTTCCCTCTCCCCAGTCGCAGGGCATCACGACGGATGATTCTACAGAAGAGGGGAAGGAAAGGGAAATGCTGGTCCCTTCTCCTCAGGAAACGATGACCATACCTGCCGCGAACAGCACCCTACGGTCTTCTATTCAAGTCGAAGGCAAGATGAGCACCCCTCTTCATCACACAGAAAGGACGTCAGTGAACCATCATAGTAATCATAATCATAATAAGAGGGTCAGTGCGGCGGTGCGGTCGCTGTCCTCTGCAGCCCCCATCATTGACACTTCTATGACGTTGGACCTTTTAACGTTATTTGCTACCGATATTGAAATGAACCAAACGAAAAGTATTTTACAAGCCAGTAGTTATAATAGTAATAAAAATAACAATAATAATAATAATAATAATGGTAATAATGGTAAAAGAAGGGGCAGTCGATCTAAAAAAGAGGCCAATTTTAAAAATTTTGAAGATCGGTACAATAATATTCCTAAAGTTTCAACTGCATCCAATGAAACCGATAATAAGAATAATAATAAGAGAGGAATCGATGAGTATTACGATAATTACGATAATTATTACAAATATTTTACCTCTAATCGGAAGCATAAAAATTCAGTTCGCTACCGAAACTCATTAGGACTGTCCTCCTACAGTACTAATATACCCAATAATAATAATAATAGTAATCACAATAATAGTTTTTATGCGGACAGTGACACTAGTAGTATTCGAAGTGTTTACAGTAATCATTTTCTACTCCCACTGGCATTGAGCAGTAGCACCAACAGCGTCACTCGTAGCTTTCATAATAATAATAATAATAATGGGAATAATAATAACAGCACCACGTCTTTGTTCGACGAGTATAGTAGTACCATGTGTAGAGTATACCCGAATCGAAAAAGAGCGACCGACGCCTTTCAAAACAGTATTCATAATATTAATATTAATAATAATAATAATAATAATAATACGGAAATGGAAAGTATCATTTCTATTTTATTAGAAGATACCATCAGCAGTAATAATGGTGTTGCTCTTCTCCCTCTTACGCACACGACTTCTAATAATAATAATAATAATAATAATCCTCTTGCACCTCCTTTTCATTCTCCCCTACTATCTGCAGGTCTGACTTCCCCCTTAGGGTCTAGCGCGGCCTCGTCGGTCACAGGTATATTTATGAGCAGTCACACACTTGCGGGCCACCCCAGCGATACCAGCAACCCTCCTCCTCCCCCTCCTCCTCATTATCATAATACTAATACTAATAATAACAACACTGATGATAATACTAAGGATAAGGAAGAGGAGGAAGAAAAGGTATGAGAGCTCCCTCTCTCCCTCTTTCTCACTTCTATAGTGTGTAATGAAAGTACACTCTTTTTTTTTCCTCTTCTTTCAGAATAAGTAAAAGAAAAAAAAATATTTCTATAAAGGCGTAACCTAATTTTTTTTTAATTTTTAATTTTTTTTTTTTCAAGTCGCCTTTTTTTTTCAACATTTTTTTTTTTGCTTTTACGTCAATACTTACTTATTAATAAAAAAATAGTAATAATAAAGTACTTTTCCTTTAAGCGTTCTACACACATAATATAATATAATAGGATTTAACACATTTTAATTTATAAACAGTATAAAGTTAATTATTTTTTTTCTCCATCAAAAAAATCTAAATGTTATTTAAAAAAAACGGAAACATACAAAAACTAACAAACGAACACGCAATTAATTATAATTTTTTTAAAGTTGACTTTTCGTATTTTTTTTTTCTTTTATGACTGTTTTATATCACACAGATTCCTTTTTTTTTTAAATTATTATTACGAGAGTGTTGTAGCGTCTTTCTTACATGTATTTATTTAAATAAGTTTAATCCGTTGTTCTGTAAACAAGTGTTGTTGTTTTTATTATTATTTTTATTTTTACCTTTTTTTGGATATGTTTATTTACTTTTTTCTTTCTCTCTCTCTCTCTCTCATTTTTTTTTTCTTTTCTTCCTCTATTTTATGATTTTTTTTTATTGTATTTGGATTCAAAAATAATATAAACTAAAAGGAAAGGGAGAAAGACTTTGGAACTAAAGAAAAAAAGAAGAAAAAAAAGAAGAAATACGTATACATTACACTGCTCTTTTTTTCTTTTCTCTTTCCTACCGGATATAAATTATTTGAAGGTTGCACTTTTTCTTTATTTTTCTTTTCTTTCTGTACTATTATTACTTTTTCAATAAGTTTTTTTTTTTTCCTGTGAATCTCCTTTTTTTTTTCAAATATTTTTATTTTGTTACAAAAAACGAAATCAAAATAAGTTAGAGGGGAAAATAACTAAAACAACAGAAGTTTTTTTTTTTATTTTTCCCCTAATTTCTGTAGCATTTCCCCCTCTCTTTCACCTCATATACTTATCCTCCCCCTAAAAATCAATCAATAAATAAATAAATCAATATATTTAGTTCAAAAGAAGAAAAATAGTAAATAAATAAATAAAAATAAAATAAGAATAATAATTATGAATTTTTCTGTATTTCCTCCCGTAAGAAACACCCCCCCAAGACAAAACAGTGTTGATAGCACCACCAACACTACCACTACCACCACTAGCTCAAGCTCGGTGAATACGAGTACAATGAATATTAACCTACATTTAAATAATAATAATAATAATAATAATAATAATAATAATAATATTAATACATACAATAATAGCAATATCAGTTGTCCTAATACGAATAGTAATACGACATTGATTAGTACCAACACCATTACTTCCAATCCTTTTCTTAATCATAATAATCATAATAATAATAATTCCACTAAAAAAGGAAGAAACCGAAAAAGAGCAGCGACAAAGTTAAAATACAGTCCACATCGTAGTAACAATAGCAACTGGCGCCGACCATCCGTCTCGCCCCTTCCTCCCCTCTTTCCTCCTCCTAATCATAAAAGAAAGGAGAGTACGATTACCAATAATAATAATAACAATAATAGTAATAATAATAATATTATTATTGAGGTGAGGAAAGGGAGTGAGTCTACGGAGGATATAGCACAACACAGCCGTACGTTACTTCCTTTCCCTCATCGCCCACTTCCTGCTCCACTGGATCCCATCTCCTTTCACGACCTTCACACTCAACAGAATAGCAATAATAGTAATAATAATAATAATAATAGTAATAATAACACAAGTAATAATAATAATAATAATACAGACAATAATAATAGTAATACAGACAATAGTAATACAAATAGTAATACAAGACGGTTTTTGGAGGAGAAAAGTGTATTGTCACTGTCCTTCTCGTCCAGTGAGGAGTCGGAGTTGGAGTTACCTTTCACGCGTAACAGCAATTATCATAAAAGGGATACTAATAATAATAATAATAATAATAATAATAAATATAACAGAAAGGAGGAGAATAATACGGATCACAAAGAGGAATATAGTAATCATAATAATGATAATAAGGATAATAATAATAATAATAATAATAATATGAATTGTAACGGTACAGTGCTTACAGTACCTCCTCCAGCTGAATTACGAAGAAATTATGAAAGTAAAAGTAATAATAATAATAATAATAACAATTTGAAAGTGGACCCTTTCAATGGCGAAAAGAATTACATTTATTCTACTTATAAAAAATTACAAAATGAGTCCACTGACCCCTTCAATAACAATACTAATACTAATAATGATGATAATAATAATACAATTCCTCCTCCTATTCATAGCCTTCACTTTACGACTCATAATAATAATAATGTAAATAATAATAACAATAGTAGTGATGAGGTGTATGTACCGCCTCCTTTTCCAGAAACCATTAACGGACAGAAAAATTACATCTCAGCGGCGTATGCTCATATCGTCGAGCAGCAAAACTCCAGGGAGGGGTCTACTCTCCGTCTAGTCTTTCCACCACCACATCTTACGAATACTATAAATGATTTTAATAATAATAATCATAATCATCATCATCCATACTACCCCGGGTCCTCTCCAGCTGTACTAGAAGAAAGTCCTATCCGCGGTGCTAATCTATCCACGATAGAACACCACTCCTACGGGCCCTCGAACCTCTCTACCCCTCTCCCAGGAATAGGAAATAATAATAATAATAATAACAATAATGGTTTCTCGAAGGCCGCTCGGCGGTTTATTAGTGTCTTTTCAAAGGATCGTGTGGAAGAGCCTGTCAAGGCGAATAATAATAATAATAATAATAATAACTACTCTATTTATAGTAGTGAAAAGCGAGTGGGAGACAAAAAAAGGGAAAGTACCTTTCGTAGTCATCGTTTATCGCATTACAGCCACGAAAAGGGTCAAAAATACAGTATGGAAAATAATAATAATATTAATATTAATAATAATAATGCTACCAAGTCTATTCTCTCTAGTAGGAAAACACCCACCAGTGAGGGGAGTAGCCCTGTGAATAACGCTATCAATTTCAACAGTTTAAGCACTGCTGCGAGTCATAATAGTAACAGCAATACAATTCACAATAATAATAATGAAAAGGAACACAGCAATCAAGGCAGTCGTCCTACATCCTCCCATAATAATAATAATAATAATACAGTCATTCATCACTGTCATGTTCGTAGTAGTAGTTTTGGTGCGGGTGTTAGTTCTAGAAGAGAGAGAGAGGCGGTGGTGTCTCTTATTGATCCTACGATCGAGGAGAAGGACAATGCTAATAATAATAATAATAATAATAATAGTACGTTGGATCGTTTAGTAAGGGAAGAGGGAGATCGAAAGGATTTGAGTATATTTAGCGATTTATTTTCGCTGGATAGTAATAGCGATGGCAGTGAAGGTGGGGAGGGAGTATCGCAACAGCACCAACATTATAATAATAATAATAATAGTAATACCAATGGGAGTCATAGCAGTAATAATAATAATAATAGTCATAACTATTCAAAGTCTATGAAAGGATATTTACTGCCGCGTTTTCTACGACAAAAGAGTGAGGTGAACTTTACAGAAAATAATAACAATAATAATAATAATAATAATGGTGGTAGTAGCAATGCGACAAGTCCCTCCTCAAAGAATAATAATAATAATAATAATAATAATAATAACAATAATAATAGTAGTCTTTATTCTCATCGTAGTGTCCAAAACAACAATGCTAGTGATAACGACGAAAACAGCAGCAATAGTAATAATAATAATAATAATAATAATAAAGTATTATCTCCCAATAGTAGTCGAGGGGAGCCCAGCGTGGCGGTCATCTCTTCTTTATTGTATTTTCCTGCCAATTATGTACCGCAGATGCTTCCACACAATAATAATAATAATAATAATGTTAATGTTAATAGGAAGGGGAAGGAATGCAGTCTAGTACCTCAGGAGGAAGAGTGGTTTGATCTTCTCTCTCCAGACTCCCACACCCGCAACCCTACCCCTCCTTTATTAAATAATAATAATAATAATAATAATCATAATAATCATAATAATAATAATGGGATTGCGAATAAAAGTCATAAAGGGTCTACAACTACTACTACTACTATGACAAGTACCAGTGTTAGTACCATTGTTCATCATCATCATCATCAAAATAATAATAATAATATTAAAAATACCCCGGAGGACTCCCCTCAGCAGACACCGAGGTCGAATGAAAGTATGGGATGTCTTAGCGCGACTTCCACACTACTGAGCGCTACCAGTCTTTTGTTATAGGTTTAAAATAATGGATAAAATAAAATAAAAAATAAATGCTCTAAGCAGTAATATATCAAGTAAACCTCCTTTTTTTTCATCTTTTTTTTTGGAAATAGTTAACAGTATTTCTAATGTATTTTTGCAAAAACTAATGTTTTTTTTTTCCTTTTTTTTTTAAAAAAATAAATCCCATTGAACTTGTTAAGTATTTTTTTTTTATATATTTATACATACCTATATGATTGCTTTCCTTTTTTTTTTTATATGTTTTTTTTTATTTTTATTTTCCATTTTTATTTTCTATTTCTGTAAAATCGTTGTTAAGAACTCTAGAAAAACAAATTGCTTTCTACTACTACTAATAATAATAAAAATAAGATTTAATTAATATCTTATTCATTTTTGTTCCTTTTTTTTTTTTTTACTGATGACTTTTTTATTTTATTTATAAAATCAAAAATAAAACTAGGAGAAGGAAATAATAATAAATGAAAAAATCTCTCCTCTCTTTAACTTCTCCTTTTATTTTTTTTTTCAATTGAATATTTAACAATGCACTTTTTTTTTTATCCTTTTGTACTGTTATTATTATCATTTTTTTTTAAGACCGATTTTTTTTTTTTGTTCATCTCTTTTAACTGGTAGTCATGTCAAATATTTATCATAAAAAAAGAAATAGAAAAAAAACAAAAATATTTTTTTTCTTAAATGTATGTACTATTGAAATTATTATTGCGGTGATTATCGGTATTTACTTAATAAATAAGGTTAGTTCGTTAAGTTTTTTTTTTTTTTTATTTAATGTTTTTTCAGTTTTATTTTCTATTTTCTTACCCTTAATTTTTTTTCTCCTTTCATTAACTCGTTTTAATGATTTTTTTTTTTATTTGGGTGTATTCAAAATAATAAGTAAGAATAATTTTTAAAAAAGAAAATTTTGCTGAAACAAACAACAACAACAATGAAAAAAAGAGTTCTCCCCTTTTTTTTATTTATTTTTATATACCTCTGTAATAACTATTAACAAGTCCAAAGTCAAAAAGTATAGATGTTAATTTATACACTATAATTTAATCATGTATCTCTCCATAATACTAAAAATAATAATGACAATAATAATAATAATAAAGATAATAATAATAATAAAGATAATAATAATAATAAAGATAATAATAATAATAATAATAATAATACTAGTACGATTTCCGTTGTTGTTGAAGAAGTGTTTTTGTTTTCGATCTTCTTAAAATACCTTTTTTTCTTTTCTTCTCTCTTTTTCTCTTTTTTTTTTCTACTTTGCCTTCAGCAAGAACAGCTTAATCAAAGAAGGAATAATAATTCAATTTTTGTATTTAGTATATTGATTTTATTTTCAATATTTTCTTCTCCTTTTCTCTTTTTTTCTGTTAATTTCCCTTTTCAGTACTTATATATTGAATTTTTAATATTAGAAATTTTTGTTTAATTTTATTTAAATAATAATTCGTATTAAAAATCTCAATTAAATTTACTGTTTGTGTTTTTTTTGGCGTTATTCATTTTCATTTTTTTTTCTAATATAATTCCTTTTTTTTTTTAAACCTTAGCTCATCGTTTTTTTTTTTTTCCTTTATTACTGATTTAATTTTTAGATTTTTTTTTATTGTTATTATCCATTGTACATAAATATATAAAAAAAGCAAAAAAAAAAAAAGAGAGTACCTCTTTACACTACCTTTTTTTTTTAAATAAATATATAAATACATATTAATTATTAAATTAATAATACCGTCTAGACTGTAGGATAATAATAATTAAATTAATTAAAGTTAATATTGAATCATGGTCCAGGAGGTGGAGGATGAGGTATCGCCAGATCTTTGGTGGTATATTGCCCTTCCCGTCAGTGTCTTTTTTTTAATTCTGTTAGCGGCGCTGATCTTAATTTCATGGATTCACCACTATAAACCGTTCCATCCGATTTCCTACGCGGAACAGAAAGAAAAATACTTTTTTAGATGGCGAGATATTATCTGTTGTCGTCGCTGTAAAGAAAATAATTATTATTGTTATAGTGATTCGTTTCCTTTTCCTGACCGTGAGCCTGGCGTGCATCCTCCCTATACCAAGAATAATAATAATAATAATAATAATGGATTTAAAGAACCTTCGCCTACTAGCACGGCTAACTCACAGTCTCCTGGCGGTCAGAGGAACGGCACAGAGAATAATACTATTTATTATTATAACCTCCCGGATCTAAAGCAGAATTATAATAATGTTAATAGTAATAATAATAATAATAAGGATACCATTAATAATATCCTTCATAATAGTATTACGAACAATAACAATAATAATAATAATAATAATAATAATATTGTGGATAAGAAAGAGAAAAGACAACAATTGTTACAGTATATTTCCTCCAAAAAGGAAACCGCTCGGCCCCCCCCACCACCTCTCGAGGAAGTGGAACGTAGTATCGATCCTACAAGCAATAGTACGGCAGCTACGGCCACAGCTACGGCAGCGGTAGAAAAGAAGAATAAAAAATTAAATAATAATAATAATAAAGATAATAATAATAATAGTATCGACGGCTGTACGGCCATGATGATTGAAGTACGGAAGACCAATACGAAAGCCATTGCGACTACCCCAGTAAGGGAGCAAGCAACCGTCCTTTCCGAGGGAATAGAGGACGACGATAATCATAATAATAAGGAAAAGGAAAATAAAAAGGAGGAAAAAGAAAGTACAGTGGAGAACAGTACGACAGAGATGGTGGACCCTATAAAGGAGGAGACTATTCCTAAGGAAAGTAATGATAATAATAATAATAACGACAGTAAAAACAATGACAATAATAATAATAATAATAATAACACGAATATGACGATCAATACGATTACTGAATTGGAGCCTAAAAAGAGTACGTCGAGAGAGTCTTCGGCGGAAACGGTGGCGGCGGTCCTTACAGGGACGGAGAAGAAGGAAGACAAGGTTTCTCTCCCTACTACTACTCCTGTGAATAATAATAATAATAATAATAATAATAATAATAATAATAAAAGCAGTGTTCCTAGTAGTAGCAGTCGGTCCATCAATAAGCGGAGTACGGTGCCACGGGAGCTGAAGTACGAGAAGACGCTTATACCACCTGTGGACAGTAATAATAATAATAATAGTAATAGCGATCCTGTGGAGAAGATAGTAGAAACTCCTGCAGCGGCTGCAACTACTACTGCCAATAATAATAATAGTAGTAGACATTCTTCAGGTATAAAGATACTTAAAATAACTCCTCCAGCCGTGAAGGAGGGAACTGTAGTAAAGGAAGTTTTAAATAAAGATATTGCCAACAACAACAACATTAATAATAATAATAATAATAATAATAATAATAATAAGAATCCCTCTCAAGGCAAATACGACTCCCTCACTAATTTATTCTATCCTAATCATAACATTGGTAATAATAATAATAAACGCCGTGGTAGTTCCACTCGACTGAACAGTAATTCGTTACTGAATCGCAGCACGCTTCCTCGCTCTTTACAGGGCACTACCTCTCCTCCACTACCACGCACCGCAGTACCCGTTCATAATAATAATAATAATCATAATAATAGAAAGTCGTCTCCATCTAGGGTAGTTCCCTACCATGGGGCCTCCTCCTCCTCCCGTCGCTCACCCAGTCCTTTTGTGCCAGAGGTCGTCTCTCCATCCTTTCCTTATTCTAATAATAATAATAATAATATTAATAATAATGGGAATAACTCCACCGCCTCCCTCTCTGGCCGACGGTCCCTCAGTCTTACCGGCGATGCCTCTACGCTTCCGCCCTCTCCTACCCACCCTGTCAGCCTAACCCCTTCTTATAATAATAATAATAATAATGGTGTGGTTGAGAATAATAGTAATAGGGATATACGGCCTATGATAGGTCATGCAAAGATGAAGCCATACAGTGAGGCCGTCAGTGCGACCGTCAAGACCGCTGCTGCCCCTCCGCCGCTGTCCGTACACCTCATGGAGGACCACCCCCTCACCCTACCCCTCTCTACCAACAATAATAATAACGCTATTATGAATAATAGCAATAATAATAATAATAATAATAATAATAAACGTTCCCCATCCGCGCGGAGGCGTAACTCCAACTCCGCCCTTACCTTCTTTACCACAGATGGCTCTGTAAACAACCATAACAATACTGTTAATAATATTAATGTTAATAGTAATAATAATAATAGTTCCACCATCCCTACCCCTTTGAAGGGTATTCTAATGCGCACGAACAGTAACAATAGTAATGGTAATAACGGTGGTGCGGCCTCTCGTCCAGTGGTGTCCCCGTTTGCGAATAAAGTACGTAGCCGTCATTCCTCTCGGGATAGCCTTAATGAAATGAGAAATACTACTACTAATAATATTAATAACATTAATAATAATGCTGCTAATGCTATTAATAATAATAATAATAATACTCGAATGACGAATCCCTTACTAACAGCCACAAAGACCAATCACAGTAATAATAATAATAATAGTACCATTCATAATAGTAGCAGTAGCGCTGTACTAGCGAATGCAAAGATGGCGGCACGGTCGTCGTCAGCGTCGCACACGCACCGTCACAGTAATAATAATAATAATAATAATAATAATAATAACAGTAGTAGCAAAAAAGGGAAATCGCATCAAAGTAGTAAAATAATTCACTTAACTCCCCGTAAAAAGTAAGGAAGGGTGGTGAATATTATTATTATTATTAATATTTTTCCCTTTTTAGTTTCTTTCGTCCTTTTCCTATGATGGTGGTTATTTGGTTTGAATATAGTTACATTCTGTTAGTAACTCTTTTTTTTTTACTTTGTTATGGCGGTGAATTTTTAATTTTTTTTTCTTTTACTTATCCGTGTATCTTTCAAGAAAGAAGAAGAACAATAACAAAAAACAAAACCAAAATCAAGAAACAATTAGATTATTATCACTTTTTTTTTTAATTAGATTTTCATGGTGTACCTATAATATATGAGCACCCTTTCCTCTCTCTCTTTCGTTATATATATATTTGTACTAAACCATATTATTAGAGTTTTCCTTCTTTTTTTTCTTTTAAATCGTTTTAGTTAGAGTGCTTTATATATAAATATATATTCTTAATTAGTCGTGTGTAAGTGTTTGAAAAGGAAAAAGAAAAGAAAACTTTAAAACTGTTTTTTATTTTTCTTGGTCTTTTTTCTTTTTCACGATTCAACACAGTACCACACTGAATAAATAAGATCAAATTATGAATATTACTAACTGGTATTTTAACAAATAAAAAAACTCTGTTTGCTGATTGGACGATTTGGATTTTTTCGATTTCACTTATTTTTTTTCTCCTACTTTTTTTTTATTTTCGTTGTTTATTATAACACCAACTTGAAGGAAAGAAAGGAAGAGCGGTTTTCCGTTACTCTCTATTTAGTGACTAAACACTGAACCAGAAAAAAAAAAAAGAATAATAATAATACTAAAGGCTTATCATTCATGTCTGTGGACCACTCCTCTTCGAATCCTGTAGTAGAGGAAGGGAGTCATAATAATAATAATAATAATAATAGTGAGGCTCCGCCTTTAGTAGCGTTTCAGCAAAACATAGAGCGGTTAATAGAGGACCCCGATGAGGTAACCCACCGTCGTGGTAATAATAATATTAATTACAACTCGGCAAGAATCCCTACCACTACGCATCATCCTCAGGGTACCACCACTGGAGGGAGCCGACGACTCCTACGCAAGGAAAGTGCCCTTCATAGCGAGCCTAACCCCTCCGCCGCCTCCTTCTTGGCCCATTCTCATTACAATAATAGTAGTACCTTTAACAATAATAATAATAGTCTGTATTATTCACCCTCTCCTGCGAGAGGGGAGGAAGGGGCGCTGTATGGAGGAGAAGAAGACACGGTGCTGAAGCCGCTCCCTCACACAGAGTTCCTGCTCTCTGAATTAGGCAGCGACGGTATTCCTACTACCACCACACCACCGCATAGTTTGTCCGAGAAAAAGGAAACACCGACCGAGTTTAGGACGACGGCGGCGACGATGAAGGCGACAGCGATTTTGGAAAAGAAGGCCGCCCCTTTCTCCTCTCAAGGAGACGAGGATGGCTCCACTCGACGCGGTGGAGTGGGCAAGAAGGAAAGGGAGCGGCTAAACGCAATTAAAGAACATCGAAAGGAACTAAAGACGTTTGAAGGGGTCCTTCAGCAGGTGGAAGGGGACGCACAAAGGATGAAGCGAAAGTACTGGCAAAAGAAAGATACCGTGTCTTCCCATTCGTCACGGTACGGCGGAGGAAAGGCGTCGGTGCACGAGGAGGATCCGGAGGAGGAGGAGGACAACGAGAAGCGAAACCCCTCCGAGGAGGAAGACGACGACGACGATACCCTTTTCGAGGAGAACAGCGCGGATGGGTTGGGAGGGGGCGGTGCCTTGATGCCCTCTACGGCCGGCGCTGGAGGAGGGTTGGGGGGTGGTATGAATCAGAATAGTACGATGCAACAGTATAATCACACAATACTCAAGTACAACCGGGATGTGGGGCTGGCGCTGGAGGAGGACTACTATCAAGAGCGGCAAGCGGAGGCCGGCCATACGGACCGTCTCGACTACACCCGGTGGACGCCGCAGGACATTGAGAAGCAATCGGAGCTGAGCTGGACGAAAACACGGCACTTACTCGTCCACCACCACGATCTCTCCAAGGCGGCCGCCACCGCCTCTACCACCTCCAATCAGGGCAAGAATGCGAACGCGTTTCACAAGGACTCCATCCGAAAGGGCATCTATCAATACATTAACGAAAGTGAGAAAAACTTAATCGCCTCTCGTGTGACGCGAAATAAAAAACCCACCAAAAGAAAAGAAACTATGGAAGCTTCTCGAAATAACCACACCAATAATAACAATGAAGCCGATCAAGAGGAGGACTACAGGGCTCGCTATGTGAACCCCAGTGAAGACTATTTATTTGAAGGAGAGAGTCCTCTGCCTACTACTGCTACTACTAGTTCAACACCACCCCAGGAGGAGGGGGAGAGTTTTGATCAGTTTATGGAGCAGTTGGAGTGGGGGAAGGAGGCGGTGTATTCGGCCTTACGCTCCGCTCCCAACAGTGCCGCCCACCGTGGCGATGGGAGTGGGAGTGGCCACCCTCTCCCCGACTCGAGGCTGGACCTCTCCGCGCCAGAGAGTCCCTCTATGGGCACCGCGCAGTTCAACCCGAATCCCACTTCGCTCGAGGCAGAAAAGAAAAAGAAAAAGGGAAACGGAAAGGAAGGGAATACGGCGGACGGGGAGAACGGACCCTTGGTGCCCTCGTCCTCCTCTCCCCTGAGCGCTGTCCCTCGCGGCCCCACTGACGACGACGATTTATTACTGATGGACTTTTCTGAGAAGGCGGTTCTCTCGGATGAAATGTTGTACCGATTTATTCTCCAGAACGAGAATGTGCTGCTGTCGCGGTTGTTGCTCCTAGGCCATGGCAAGACCCTCGCCCGTCCTCGCCGTCGTTCTCTCTCCACGGACGATATTCACCTCCTTTCCACCACCAAAGGTAAAAAAACCAAAGGGGCGTTAGCGAAACACAAAAAGTCCCCACCCCCCTTCACCGCCCGGGTAGCCCCGCTGCCTGCCATTGCCGGCGTCAGTGAGAAGAGCGGTCGGTTAATCCAGAAAGAACTGTACGACAATGAACGGAGCGAATTGATGGCGGAGCACTTCACCACCAAAGAATTTGCCCGAACAGTGCAGCTGATGAATGAGCTTCGACCGAAGCGGAGGGAACTGCTAGAAGAGAGTTTATCGACCCATCGGCAGGGGAAAGCGAATAAAAAGGGTACATTCGAGAAGACAACGGCGTCGGACCCCTTTGAGTGGGAAAGACTGTATCCCGTCCGTACACGCTCCTGTCCCCCCCTTCCATTAGAGGACCAACAAGCCGCTCCCGGCGCCCTGACCACCACTAGTACTACAGCTACCACCACCACACAGGCGTCTATCCCGGCCTACACCAGCACCGATATTCTTCTCGCCGAGAAAAAGGAACTCCTGTTTGGAGAGCTAAAAGAAATGGATCTGATGAAAAAGTACACGGCAAAGTTAAAATACTTGGACTTGTTATTATTCCTGCAGAAGCGTCACTTCAATCAGTTAGGCTCTCCCCCGCCCTCTGTCCATGAGCCCCCTTCCTCCCTGGAAGAGGCCCAGCCTTCCTCTACCTATCTCGCAGTGGAGGCAGTCATTCGAGACTGTCGGGAGGTCATTACACGACTGTACGGCACCACCACCAAGCGATCGCCTCCTTCCCCAGAGACCCTTCGTCAAGAGTTTAAGGCGGTCCTTGAGCTGCACTTTAACCCTGAAAATACGGCTTCCACCCAGTCTGGACACTCCAGTGGGGCAACCGAAGGGACCCCATTACTGTCCGACTTTGCCGTACAACACACCCTACAACAGTTGAGTGTGTTGTTTTACTTTCCCCCATCCACCTTCCGTGCACTGCTGTCTCAACTGCTAGAGCGGTACCAAAACACACTCTACGACTATGAAAGTATTTTTCGTTCAATTGATAAAACCATTCCTCATAAAACCGTCTCTAACGAAGTTACCCTTCGGTTGACCCTTCACGGAGTGCGGAACGTACCCTCTGTACTGCTGAACCCCACCACCACCGCCTCTTCCTCCTCCCCGTCGTCACCCCCTGCCAGCAGCGCCGCCTTGACCGAGTACTATGTCCAGGTCCGAGCAGAGAGTTTGTTGATCACCTCCACCCCAGTAGGCGCGAACCAGCACCCCTCTATGAACCCTTCCCACTCCACCGCCACACACAACAGTGCCAACAGCGGCACACGGAATGTGTCACTCTTTGGACAAACCTTTACCCTCCATCTGTACGATAACAACTCTATTATTTACTTTTATCTGTTCCAGAAGCAAGCCGGGGAGAGTGTGTTACCACTCCCAGTGAATCGACTGCCGCAGCAGGAGTCCAGTGAGGGAGGGGAGGGCGGTAAGACAGACCCTCTGCGGTACAATAATAAACTGGCAGAGGGTGGTTTCCATGTACAGGCGAATCATAATAATAAAGGGAATGGGAATAAAACACAGTTGTGGTTGCCGCTAAAGGGGAAGAACTGCTACAAAACGGAGCTGAAATTGACGATTGAGATTATATCTTAGACGAATCCCAGTAAGCAGCTTCGTCATTCTACGGGTCTGTTTATTTTTCGTAGTGAGTAATAATGATACAGCAGGTCTTTTGCAGAGACAAGCAAGCCGAGAAACAAGACCTAACAAACATGTATACTTTACCCTCATACTTTTTTTTTTTTCTTCGCAGCTTCTCTACTACTATCCAAAGCGAAAAGAAAAAGAGATGAAAGAAAAAAATTTGAAATTCCGATTTCCTAATGTAAATTATCTTGAACACGAAAAATACACACCCTTTCTATTTGTTATGAACGATGAAGACGATTTCAAATGAATGAGAAACCAATTTTCAAAAAGTGGGGTTTAAACTATTTTCACTCTTTCTCTTCATTCTTCTTCAACGTTACTATTGTTATTATTATTACAATCAGATAAAAAGTACAACTTAACAATACGTTTTCTGCTTTTTTTTTTTCCTTCTCGATTCCATTTTACTAGATACTCATTTTTCCTTTTTTTTTTTGGGGGAGTACAATCACCTATCATGAAGAGACTCTTTCAATCGTCGAAAAGAGTTTATCACGATTGCTGTTTTGATTCCCATCCTCATAGAAGAATGAACGGAGCGGGTATTATGGAGCTCTGCGGCGGCACCGTTTATCTTACTCCGTTTCGTGGCTACATCACAGTAAGTGGACGTTACCTAGAGGCCAATGAGCCGACTCCAGGCGGTAGTAATCACACGTTTCCTAAAAAGTCGAGTAGATTTGAAAAGAGAGAGAAAAAGAAAGAGGAGGAGGGGAGCACCCCGTTTTCGGTTCCTCCTCCTTCTACGTCAACGCCAATGGCGGCGCCCCGTCCGACGAGTGGTTCTCAAAAGGGCAGTCGATTCGTGAAGCGAGGCGGGGGTGGGGAGGGTACTCCCCCAGCGGCGGCTGCCCCTCTCCCTCCACGGCAGACGAGGGATCCCGCTACCACCGATAGGGAGGTACGGCAAGGACGGTTTACGGTACGGCATGCCTCCCTCCATACAGGCACCACTACCACCACCGCGGCGTCCACTCCCAGCGTCACACCCACCACGGACTCTACATCCACAAAGCCAAAGTCGTTCTCGTCTTTTGACCCCAGAAAGAGCCACCCAGCGTCGTCCCATGGGGGTGGGGAGCGAAAAACTCGACCCGTTAAGAAAGTGGTGGAGCGACGACACACTTCCTCGTCAGAGCAGCATCGAGAACACGCTGCCCCGTCCACCGCATCGCACTCCGCACAGAAGAAAAAAGGGCCTCTAAGGCCTTCGACACGACCGTCGGGATCCTCACCAGCCACCCCATTCGTGGAAGCACTCCCTCCCTTTCCTGGGAAATCAGACCATAGTATAATTAATTATCTAAACATGATGCGATTTCATTACCGGAGAAAAGATAGAGTGGCGGTTGGCCCGTTGGATCCGGAGCGGGAGGCGGCGGAGGGAACGAAGGGAGAGGAGAGGAAGCGGCACCAGCGACCCTCCACCCCTCACGAGGCGCCGCGGGGGCGTCGGAAAAAGAGTGTTTCAAAACTGTACACACCCAAAGATGTGAAAGCCGCTGTCTCGTATTACTTCCGGCACCTGTTTCCCTACTGGGGGGTCGATAAGGAGGGGAAGATGTCGTGCTCTTCGCGGTTAGCCTTTTCGGTGGTGGAAACGATGGTATTCTTTAGACTACACCACAGTATCAGAGACTTTGACCCGTTCTTCCGACAGTTTCTGAAGTGCGAGTACTTTTCACTCTACGATGGGGCATCCTCTGTAGAGGAGAGAAGCCCAATGCGTCACGATAGGGATTCCGTTTTAGTGAAGGATCGATTCGAGTCTTTTGCTACCCTTTGTAAACTGTCTCGTACACTGGTGGAGTTTGTATCCGAGCGCCGCACCAAAGTGCCCCTTCCTCCTTCCTTTTCCTCCCCTGACACCCACCACTCTGTCCGGTCGGAGGAGGAGGAGGAAAAGGCGGTGGTGATCTTTCTGATGGACTTTGGGGTCGTGTGTGAAAGTTTTCTCATACAAGTACTACTAGTAAAGATTATTCGAGAGTTTAATGTGTTGGCACGATACAGCCTCGAGTCGATGGCGTTGGGTAGTGAGACAGAAAATGGGGCTCAAAAAGACCATTCTGCAAAGGCACAAAGCACCTTTTTGATTGAGAATAATAGATACGTGTTCACCGAGTTCTTTTCCCTGTTTTGTTTAACGATTCAGAAACTGACCTCTCAGGTGGCCATCACCACGGAGAAGCCATTTCGTCCTCAGTGGTTCACCGTGCTCGACCCTGAAAAGGTTCTCCCCCACTATGAAGAAGTGGTACGACGAGTCACTCAAAGAGAAACGGATATTCCCCAACACATACGAAACAGAGCCACTCATTCTTTAGAGTGGGTAAGAGAAGTAGCGGAGTTTGACCAAGACACACCACTAAACCAAAATAGCGGGGACAGCATTCATTTGGATTTATTTCTTCAGAACTTTATTTTATTTTCTAATTTCGAGAAAGAGTTGTTTCTTCTCAGCTGTTTCCCAAAGTACAAGCAGGACGACACTCGGAGGGATAGTGACACCCGTCACCCAACGAAATCTTCTGGGTATCAATTTATTCGAAAGTTTAACCTCTTTTCCACTTTTTCCCCTCTGCGTTGTCTTTTGAATCGATCCGTCTCTTTGTGTTTTGCTGACTCACCGGTGCCCCCTACAGAGGTACAGAAAGCAGAATTCGAGGCGGCAGTACGGCAACTGATGGAGGTGCTGTGTCTCTCCATTCCGGTGCACCTCCCCTTGCTGACGCACGAGATTAGCAACCTGTTCAACCTTCTCACTCGTCTGTTGGTAATCCCCGAGGACGGTGAAGGGGCTGGGAGCGGAGGAGAGGCGCCACCGCTTACGACAATCGAGGCGATACAAACCTCCACCCTCCTTCACCTCCGACAGTGGGGGCGTCATTCCTTCCGTCTCGCTATTCCCTTCTCCCCCTCCCAGTGGACGCTGTACGATGTCATCTACGGTGTGGTGGAGAAAATGAATCGTAAAGTGAACTACGCCTCCTTTCCAGATTTGGCCTCCTTTTACGTCGCCCTCACTCGCTACCTGTCTGTGGAGGGGCCCACGACAGAAGACGCGAAGAGCTTTCCAATGGGGTGGTCGGCGCTGTTACAAAATTTCGTCAACAACACCTGTATTCAACTGCATGCGTTTCAGACCAAGCTTCGACAACATACTGTCTTCCAGACGCGTAAAAACGGGAGTTACAAGTATTTTGGTGGGTTGAAGTCGCGACGAATGATTGGGGGCACTGCCAGAGTGTTAGTCTATCCTCCTGCAAAGGAGATTTATTTGTTCCGGCAAAACATCTCCAAAGTGCAGCAATACCTTCTCTTGGTGGCTCCGCTTATGGGCTCGCCCTCGGATCGGAGGAAGGGCCGCTGTGTCCTTCTTACCACAGGGTTCGAGACCCACCTGTCCGATTACCTTCTCTCTCCGTTTGCCCCCGAGGACAGTATCCACGACGCCGATCGTCTTCAACCCGACCACGTCGCGGAGTTTCCCCTGTTCGTGAATTTCTATCTGAGACAGATGCCACCCCGTGTCTGTCATCGTCCCCTTTCTCTGGAAGACGGTTTCCTGACCAAGGTGGCCTCCCACTCCCTCGACCTTCTTCAGCGCACCCAACGGCTCCTTCTCCCTCCCACCCCACTCTCCGCGAGTGACGCACTAGAGCAAAGAAAAATCGAAGAGCGGATCCTCCAGGGGGTTGGGGAGACAATAGACTGGGTGGTACTCTTCGGGGTGCGCTTTTCCTTTTCATCCAGTGGAACCGAAAGAAGTACCACTCGAATGCTGCGAAAGATGCTCATGGAGTCGCTCTCCGCAGCCCTTGCCTTGTACGAAAGATGGTGTCCCGAGATTTTCCCTTGTGAAGGGAGCGCAGAAGTGCGTGGGGAACGGTACTGGCCGTTACTCCTCTATGTTCTATTACGGTGTGAAGTGCTACTGGCGTACTGTCCTTTATTATCCAACCCCCCTGGTAGTGAGGAAACTGAAGTTTCTACCTCTGTGGTGAAGACGGCCATTGCTACACTGGTGGAGAGGTGTAACGCCACCTCCCAGTCTACGGAGTCTTTTACGAACGCTGACAAGCAATCTGTATTGGGTTGTGAAAGTGTGGTGGACTTTTACTGTTTGCTTCATAGCACAGCTGTCGTGTCTACGAACGTCGCCGCGGACGAGAGGTTAACAGAGGTAAAGCGTCTTTTGAAGGATGTGGTGGTGCGGAAGCTTTGGGGAGATTCGGGTAACTCCCTTCCTGAAAAGGAAGACAGCACCAAGACTACTACTACTACTACCGGTGTCGCTTCCTTTGGAAAGGAATGCATGGCGAACCATATCTTATTACAGTACTCCCGCGTACTGTTCCCTAGGGAGTCCCTTGACACTTCCCCCTACTCCCACTTCTACTCTGTTGTGTCCTTTCTTACAACGCGGGGTCTGAGGGGCGGTAGACGGGAGAGTCTCCCTGTGCAGTCCTCCGGTGCCCTCTCCATCGTTGTCCTGGAGAATGTTTCTGATATTGTTTCCTTCTTCCTGCCCTCGACTGAGAGCGCTGCTCCCGATGGCGCCTCTCCCCTCTCTGAGGAGACGTGTAGAGTCGTGTGGCCGGCGTGTGCCTCCTTTACCGAGTTTAGCTTTACACTACATTTTATTCTCTTTATGCGGCGGTATAGGAGAGAAAAGGAAATACAGACACGCTATTCGGATCGGGAAAACCAATCTCTAAATTTACTAGAGACACCCTGGTGCATCAACTCGGTGACGGAGTGGGCAGAAGAAAATATCTGGCGGTTCCTCTCGTTGCCCCCCTCCGCGGAGGCTACCCCCCAAACGGTTCGAGTACCCCTCGCGAGACAGGACCAGATTCTCCTAGAAGACGTTCTTCATGTCATTTCACTGCTGCTGGAGAAGGAGTCACTGGACGGCGGGGAGGACCGGCAGGAGGCGAATGGGAACGTCAAGGCGGTACGGGTGATTCTGTATCACGTGCGAGAACTCCTACCCACGTCCGTGTACTCTTCTCCTTCTGACCCTCCAGACTGGAAAACGTTAACCAACCGCATCCAGCCACATGAAAGTGGAGTTGTGTTTGTAGCCTCTCTCGTTTCCCTGATGGAAAGTCTTCTGGTATTACTGCAGTCTCCGGCGTGCGTGGGTTCGAGGAGGCGTCATCGTCTGTATGCCTCCGTGGTGGGTGAATGTTACCAAACTTTTTTTGGGAATATTTTGAGCTATATTCGAACCTATCGTCACTATTCTAGATTGGCCCCTGACGCAAGTAAAAGTGTCGGTTCCAGGGACAGCCTCAATGCACCACTGGACCCTTTTTTTTCCCCATTCGTTTCACAAGAGAACGGGTCTCCGTCGTCCTCTGCGTCGAACCCTCTCGGAGCCTCTCCCTCCTCCTCCTCCTCCTCCCCCCTCCCAGGAGAGACGAAGAGCTTATTCCCACGCGTTGTTTCGGTTCTAGAGAGCACCCGGCAACTTCTTCTAGTGTCGGGTAACAAAAGGGAGAGAGAGGTGGAGGAAGGCGAAAACTGGGTACAGGAGAAGGAGGAAGAATTCGGGGAGGAAGAGACGGAGGATATAGGGCTTGAAGTAGTTAGTACCCTTTTGAAAAAAAGTATTGTTACTCATTCCACGATGCATCACCACCACCACCTCTCCACCTCCCATGTACCGCTAAACTCCCAACCGGAACAGATCCTGGCGATGGAGAGAAAAGTATTCCACCTTTTTGTGGAGGCGGCAGAACACATGCTGGTTTGTTTCGCATCGCCTCTCGCTACGGGAGTGACAGGGGGAAAAAAATTGGACGGACCGGTCGTGCGGTTTCAGTTTAGAGCAATTTATTCCCTTGTAGACTATTTGGAACTGAATGTCGCAAAAGAGATTCAATTCCCCTCCACGACGGCGGACGCAGCGACGGTATCTGCGGTGGGGGGTACTAGTGGGGATTCCCCTCCTAGTACGACAGAGGGTGTAGGAGAGGGACCGCTGCCTTCGTCTACCGCATTGGAAAAGCACTTTACCTTGACGAATGCTCAAAAAAATCTTGTTCTACTCGTATTGGTGACCTGCCTGCCTGCCTCTCATCTCCCAGGACCCTCGTTTCTAGATCACTTTATTCGCCCCACTTTTGTCAGCGTCTCACTACATCGTTTGATCGCTACGGTGTTGTTTACGTCACGGCCCCACTCCGCGGTGCAGTGGTCGACAGCGCCTTCCTTCTATGAAAAGATACCCTCGCCTACCCTAGTCCCCCTCGCGAACCTTTTCGATCGATATTCACGAGAAGAACCTCTCCTTGAGCGAACAGTACTGTCTCTCCCCGCTTCCTCCTTCACTGCCCCCACCCCTCCTTTGACAGGGGCAGAAATGCTGATGCTGTTTTCCGCCTACTACTTTAGTAGTGTGGTGGAGCTTCCCCTTTATTCCCCTTTCCGTGTAGGGCTACTGAACTATTTTTGCAAGTCCATTAGTTTCTTCAGAAAGTCAGCAAGGGTACAACACCATCACACAAGGCGCTTCCCGCTGTGGCGTATCGTTTCATTTTCAGAGGAGCATTTCTTCCACTTTATGCTGTCGGATAGACAAATTGATTTTTTAAACGACTTCAATTATGGTGGACTTCACTTTATCTCCTTTTTCAGCAGTGTATTGTCTCTTTTTGCGTCCCTGTCGAGTGAAGTACGAATGAAACTAGAGGTCGCCTATGTGGAACAGCACTACACCCTAGAGAGAAGTAAAGCAGCGGCTCGGTATCCCTGGGTGGAGGGTGGGGGCCCGACTGGAGGAGGGATCCAGCATAACTCCATCTCGGTGCAGTCCTGCGAGGAGCACACCTCTCCTGTTGTGGTGGTGGTCGAACAGCACGCGAGAAACTCTCTTCTTTATTCGGAGTGTCTTCAAGGTTGGTTGCACCGCTGCGATCAACTCCTTTGCCGTCTGGTGTCGCCTTCTAGTCCCCTCACCGACCTACTTCAGGAGGAGGTGTTCGTTGGAAGTAGACGGGGTCGTGTCGCGGAGGCACTACTACACCAGTTAGCTGGTCCTGCAAGGACATTTGTGCAGAGGATCAAGGAGCAACAAGACGTCGAGATGGACTTTCTCCTCTCTTCCCCTGAGCTAGTGGCTGCACTAGAGAGTTTATTTGCAGAGGAGAAGGAAACAACGCTGGTTGGGGCAGTGGAGGACCAGAGAAGCGGAAGTGTGACACTAGACTGTGGTATCATTGCAGAGTATCTTACACTTTTGGAGGCCTGCCAGCCCCAGAACGTGTTCCTGACGGTGTTCGACTCGTTTAGTGACACACCACAGGGGCAGCAGTGGTTGGAGTACACCACAAAAGAGCTCTCCGCAGACGAATTACCAATTACCAAAAGTACGCGGATGATTTTATCCATATTAAACAAGGTGAAACTGGAAAACAATTCCTACACAGCGGACGGCACGCAGTGCGACGCTTCACGCCGCGTACAGCTGAAGCGTCTCTCCCAATTTCTAGATTTCAGGGCCAAGGGCGTTCCTAGTTTGTGGTCGGGTGCGGTAGTCTCTTCTACCGAGGGCGCCAAGGCAGTGAATGGAGCCAGTGAGGTAGTCAGGGAGGAAGACGAATCAGAGGACAGGACGTTGGAGACGTTTACCCAGTTACTACTCTATAACGAAACCACATTGTTACGGAATAAAGTGCTAGAAGTGGTGTTTCCCACGGTGGTGGATCACTCCTACGAAGCGTTGAGGAAGGTACCTCTTGCAACGTGGCGTAGCCAAATTGTGTCGATCCTTTCTGCTCCTGATATTGTAGTCCTACTGGACGTGTTGCTCCGTCCGTCTTCTCTTTCCCCTTCTTCCTCGGATGCCTCCGTACCCCTTTTGAATCACCACACTCCGGCGATGTCGCATTTCTATCTGGAAGTGTTGTTTGACGTCCTGCTGGAGACCCTCTCTCAGCTGAAAGGGACAGAGATTACCACCTGCACCCTTCTCCTGATTGGCGTCCTTCATTCTTTCCACCGCCTTAATACTACTACTAATGATAATAATAGAGATAATGTAGATAGGCGAACAGAAGTGAAACGAATCATTGAAATTCTAGCGAAAGTCCCTATCATTATGGCAACCGATCTCGAGCGGTTCTCTATTGAAGAGGTGAATGTTTTATTGTTTTATTTACACTCTCCAGGGTGGTGGAGAGGCGAGGAGGGAGACGGTGAAGGGGCCGTAAGCAAGGAGGAGGAACACTGCACTACCCCCGAGTTTCCTACCGACCTTCCAAGTCCCTTCCATAGTTTCATTTCTCTCTCTGCGGTAAATAGCATAAAGTCGGAACTAATCACCCGGCTCCGATACGGTACGGAGGAGCGAGGGGCGGAGTGGGATGAGGAAGACGCGGATACGTTTGAAGAACAGTTCAGAGAAAAGTACAGGGAGGCAACCAGCTCCCTAAACCTGTCGTCGACCCCCCGCCTCCACACCCCGATACTAGAGAAGGAGTGGATTTCTCTCTATCCTATGGTGCAGGAGTGCTACCAGTGGAGGCTCTCTCACCTCGCTTCCTCTTCTTCTTCTAGAGAGGACTCTCTGTCGCCTGTAAAGCACAAACGGCTTGCCCACCGGTTGCTTACGATTCTGCAGTACCGGTGTGCGGAGCTGGAAAAAGAGAAGAGCTGATCTATTGTCTTTGTGAGTGTATGTGGGTGTATAGTTTAGGGTGGTTGAAGAAGCGCGGTTCGTTCGTTATCTCCCCGGTTTTTAGAATACTATTATTAAAATCACAGAAGTAAGATTTTTTTTTTTGTCCATGACTCACTCTGCCGCTTTAATTTTCTATTTATTGTTTCTCATGAGCTGCTAATGTTTTACATTGTCTTGTCTTTGAAATCTTTCTTTTTCTTTTTCTTCTCTCCCCCCTTTCTCTTTTTCTTTTCCTATTAACCTTTTTCGGTGTATAGTTTCTCATTTCACTCGAAGTTTTTTTTTTTTCTCATTTTCCTATCCCTTTATCATCTGAAAAAAGTGTTTCAAATATAAATATATTCTTTCACATACACAAAGAAAACTAATCATAGTGGTTACCCAGAAATCTTCCAAAATCCATCCTCAAGAGTGCCTCTTCCACCATGGATGTTTCCTTATTATTAAAGGACTCCTATCCGTTTCCCTACTTGAAGTCGAAATGGACGGAAAATCCTAATGTTCTCTATGAGTTTATCGAATCCAACAAAGAGGACTGTGTTATGCTTCAAAAGCTGCTGATTTGGTTGCGGATGTTTCTTTTCGACAACAGTGCGAAGGGCGAGAAGGATTTTTCTGTAAAGTCGTTTTTAATGGAAAACGCCAAGCAAACCGTCTGCGGACACATCTTCGGCCCTAACGAGTTGGTGGTTCGGTGTCAAGTGTGCTCAGCGGACTCTACGTGTGTATTGTGTTTACCGTGTTTTGAAAACGGAAAGAAGAGCTACTGCTTAAAAAATGGACACCCCTACAGCACTCACATCAGTAACGGGGGTGGGATGTGTGACTGTGGGGATGCCAGCGCGTACGATCCCAAGGCATTCTGCGACCGACACAACGGCAGTGGGGAGGACAGTGATAGCGACCCGTTAGAGGGATTGGACCTTTCATCGCATTGGTATGTGGAAGTGTTATTAAAGGCGTTTGTGTCGGCGTGTGTGGCGCGGATGATCGGGACTCCTCTACATCGATTAAAGGGGCAGCAGTCCTCCCTAGAGGAGGCGGATAGCAGCGAAGAGAGTCCCTCAGAGGTGGACGAGGAGAATCAAGAGGAGAATGTGATAAAAGCCAAGAAGACGACAGAGAAGCAGTTAATTCCTTTTCTGGAGTGCATGTCAGAGTGTACGACGTGGAGTGAGGCGGCAAAGCGATTGATTACCCATTCCTGGACCTTTTCCGTCGATTCCAACCCAGAGCACTCCCCACTGGAGCGTTGCGTTGTGTTTACCACCTGCCTCAAGGTCAATGATCCGCTTCTCCTCGCGGTCTGCCGTTCTTTCCAACATGTCCTCTCCGATAGTACCTTTCGTCTACGTTTCGCTTCCGCACTGTGCCGTTATGGTACTCTGCTCGTTCGCTTCCCCTACTTTACCGACCAGGCCGTGCAGGTGTTCACCAACCCCGAGGTGGTGCGGTACCTGAGCGCGTCCCCGCCAGAGGGCATCGACACTTTAACCCATCGCCTCATATTGGATATATACGCGACGCTGTGTAACTGTCGTCGCACAGGAGAGGATGAAAACGAGGAGCAATCGGACACTACGGCCTCTTTTTTTCCTTTTCGTATTTCTGTGAATTACAAAAAAGGTGTATCGGGACCGTTTTCAGATCTCAACCACACCATAAATTTAAGCTGCGTCGATGTTCCCTTTTCCATTCTCGTCTCACGGACAGCGCTGAGGGGATTTTTGACCGTTCTGCAGATACTGACAGTGAGCTCCGACGTCGTTGGGGTTTCACTGTCGGTGGAGCGTTATACACCCCTACCCGCCCTCCTCACGTTCTACGTGGCGGAAACGATGTACGCGGTGCTTCGGACTCTAGTAAAACTGATTCGGCGGTGTGGGACCACCTGTACGACCAAGGCAGCACTCGACGCCTTTGACCTCCCGTCTTTGTTGCTACCTCCCTTGGAGTCGACTAGAGCGTTTGAAAAACCTCTTGTGGTGGAAATGGGCGACGACTATGTTCACTTTTCCAAGGTGACACAGTTGAAGGAGGAGGAAACGGCGTTGTTGCTACCAACGGCGGTGGAGGGTGCAGAAGGTGGGGCGGATGTGTTCGCTTTTTTAAGGGAGCTGTTCGAGGAAACTGTGCGTGCGATGCGGCCGCTGCAGGAGTATCAGCACACCGTGCTCTGCCATAACAATAAGTCCATCGTGCTTCGACGGAAAGTAGGGAGTGAGAATCCTTCTCACGGTGGGGATATTTTTGAGTATAACACGTTTCCCCCTACGAAGCATAGTGTACTGTGTTTTCAACACGTTGCCCGCTTTAGTGGATTCCTCTTTAAAGCGGTAATAATGGCCCTAGGCGGGGGTCGCACTGGTGGTCGTCTGTACGATGTTAGCGCCACAAGTCTCACCAATGTAGTAGCGGACACGGAGTCGTCCCCGCTTCGACGGGCGCTCACGCTTTTCTTTGCCTCCGCCCCCACCTCGCTCATCGACGATTTACTGGACGCGTTGATAATGCCTACGGTGGTATTTACTCAAGTGCTCCAGGGACTGTGGCGAACACTAGAGGACCAAGCCTTGATGAATTCTATGTGTATTCAGTATGAGACAAGCAAGACGAAATACGGCAAAGAAAATGACTATTTTATACTCCAACTGCTTACCATGGTGATACCCCCTCAAGATTTCGCGATTCGAGCTCTGCAGCGGTTTACGTATTTTAAACCGGAAGACAACGACCAAAGCAAAAGAAAAAAGAAAGTAGGAGATAAGGCACCGAAACTAGAAGAAACACTCTCTGAAGGGGTTCCAGCCTTTATACGCTTCTTGTTGACCTTGATCACCTGTTCGATGGTGTGCCCCTCGGAGGATCTCTCTCTAGAATGGGCGAAGCGGGACGTCGCAAACTTCATCAGTATACATGGGAAGTCGACGGTGTCAAGAATGAAAACGGTCTTGGAATCTTTTGATACGGAGGACAACTCATCGAGCCGATCGTCCAAGATGGCAGAGGACAGGCTGAAAGCGGCCCTAAAAGAGATTACGGTGTCGTCGAAGGGATCGTCTGGAAAGGAACACCGATTGAAGAATGTGGCGTGTTGGAGGCAGTATGTTAATATTTATTCCCTACTGCACGACGATAATTCCCTTTCCCAGGTGGCGACCTCGTATGGTTCTATTGCGGTCGGTGAAGCCGTCGATAAAGGGGAGAACGGCACCAATGTAAAGCGGTCTTTGCCCCCTACGGACTTGCACGAGACAGACTTCTATAGAGAAATGGTGCCCTACACGAGAGCCCTACTGCACACGGATGGCCTGTTGCTACCGTCTCTGTACATTATAGCGGAACAGTGTGGTACGATCCAGAAAGGTTTCATCCCCTCTTCTCTCCTCCATGCCCTCACGGCCGTGTACCTCTGCGTAAAGGACGTCGCAGCCTTGTCGGCCGAACTCAGCGGGGAAGGGGAAATACAGTGGTCGGTGGTGGAGGACTACCTGACGGAGCAAGGGGTGTTGGAGCTCAGCTACACATCAGACACCGTCCAGAACTATCTCCTCCTCCCTGAGCTCACGGGGGGACTGATTCGGCACAAGTTGACGACCGCAGTACCACTGGCCAAGCACTTCCCGGCGTGGAACCAGCACCCCTCTGGGGCGACGACGCTGTCGGAGGTACTGCATGAGCTGCGCAACCACTTCAAGGTGGAATCAGGAGAGGATCAGTACAGTTTTCTGACCATGACAGAGTACATACTCGTCACGTGTGGACTGGCTACCTTTGCCGTGGAGCAGACGGAAGAGGAGCTCTCCGAAGCGGAGGCGGCGAAGAACCAGGCCAAGCTAAGAAAAGAAAAACAACAGGCCATTATGGCTAGAATGCTAAGACGGGTACAAAAGTCTGTAGAGGACAGTGCACCGGAGGCAGCGTTAGTGGAAAGTGAAGCACAGGTGATCGGCTCCCTCTCTGGCCACCTTCTCATGGAGTTTTCGAGTCAGGAGTGTTGTGTGTGTCGGGTGGTGACGAAGGAGTTGCCGCATCTTTTGTGCAACGTGTCCACGTCCAATGTGCTGAACCAATTAGTACAAGGAGTGGTGCCGGATAAACGAATTACACACGCCCATGTGTACACGTGTGGCCATACGGCTCACATGTCTTGCATCAGTAAACTCATCTATGCCAACGTGAGGCGGCATGACACGAGGCGCACCCACGCTGTCACCGAGGTGCCATGCCCGATTTGTAAAATGACGTGTAATACACTGAGTCCTTTACCACAGCTCAGCGGGGAAGGCGGCGGGGTGACGGGCAAGACTATGCTGGAAGATATTCGGGATTGTGCACTGCAAGGGAAGGAGGGTGGAGATGTCGCCCTTAACCTGCACACCACCGTGGCCAACGCGAGTGTGGGAGTGAGCCTCCTCACCGATGCAGCACCATTGGTGACCACCGAGCAAGAGGACAGCCTGCAGAAGGATAACGTAGATGCTTGGATCATCTCCGAGACGCTGCGCACGGCGGTATTTCACACCCTTCTAATGGTGGAACAGGTAAAGATGGGGACCGTGGTTCCCAATCGGGATATACTGGCGCTCTTCTCTATCCTCGTGTCGCTGAATCCTTCCAAGTTCAAGGAGGAGGTGCCCCATCTGGTGGGCAACTACACCCGCACCGGGGAGAGTCTCCCGCTACTGCTGCTGAACTGCCTAATGTCCCCATCGACCACCACTGCCGCACTGGCCGACCACCTCGCTTACTGGGTGGGGAAAGAGGAGTGGAGGAAGGAAATACTGGACTTTCTGAATAGTACCGAAGAGGGCCCCATCCCTGATGTCGTGTTCCAGCTCTGGCAGGTGGCGGCGGTGCTGTCGGTGTGGAAGTTGTTACTCTGCGATGAAGTGGCGGAGCGCCTGGTCGCCATAAAGTCCGGCGGCGAGGAGATACACGTCGTACCGCTGGACCCCAACGCGTTACAGTCTGCCACCACTATGAGGACGAGTGTGTCACTGATGTTGGAGTATCTGTTGCCCAAAGCGGAACCCAACGGCGACATCACGGCACTCCTGGTGTCAGTAAAGGCTCCGGAACTGCCCGTAGAACCTCTCTCCCCTCCCTCTCACTACCCTGGCACGAGCGCCTGGGTGGATCATCTCCTTAGTGACATGCTGCATCTACCGAAATCCTATTTATCGTTGCTGAGTGCCCTTAACGAGGAGGGGCGAAAGGAAACCGTCACCGACCCGGTGATGTGCTGTGGGTGTGGTCGTATCCTCTGTTTCGGAAAAGGTCTTCTCCGTGATCACATACGTTCTTGTGTAGGGGCCACCGCGCTGTTCTGCGATGTGAAGCACTCTAGTCTTTTTGTCATCAACGCACTCAATGAGCAGATGATCACCCTTCATGGGATTTACGTCGATGAAAATGAAGAAGGCGATTACGGCTTACGTCGGGGTAAGCCGCTTCACCGTTCGGAGGAGGAAGAGGTCCTCCTAGCCAAGTCGTGGGTGCGGAATACGTGGAATGCGGAGAGCCGTTTTACCCGTCGTGTCATTTTTGTCTTGATGGATAGAATATAGGAGTTTACTTTGTTGAATTTTACAAAAAGGGTGTAGGTAATTGTTTTTTTTTTTTTTTCGGTAGTGGAGTATATATTTATATACCATTACATACACCCGTATGCACTTCAATAACAGTATTTGTACGTCAGTTGTACTAGTTGCTATTTCCTTCCACTGACTTTTTCACTATTTACTTTACTTCCCTTTCCTTCTCTTTCCACACATCTTTTCAATCTACTCCTCTTTAGTAATCTGTAACATAAAAAATATATTCGAAAGTACAGCTTTATTGGTGTTCCGCTCTTTTTTCTTTTTACTACTATTATTAATTCAAAAATAATAACAAAAGTAATTTTGCCTTTTCACATTGCGTCTTTATCCGAATGAAACGCCATTTGCGAACGTTGGAGGACCTCTACGCCAAGACCTCCCCCCATGGGTCTGGCGGGGCGGCACAGAGGGAAAAACAGGAGACGGAAAAGAAAAGAATAGAATCTATCCAGCAAGAAAAACTCGAAAAGATCAAAAAACTCTCACCCTATCGACAATTAGAGTACCACATTTTACTCTACATCGCCGAGCTGCGGAAAAGTTTAAACGAACTAACAGATCTAGAACGACAGAGGAAACTGCTGTCAGAGAAGGAATCCACAAAAGACAAGGTGGACCGCTTTCACGGAGAGACCACTTACACAAAGGAGATGACGGTATTAAAACAAAAGTGTCGGAAATGTTTTAGTTTCCTTCAATCTAAGCAGCGGGAGTTGGAGGTGCTATACCCGCGAGAACTACAGGATCTGCTTCACTCCAAGTCTAAATCGAAGGAGGAGGACGCTGAAATCGCCGCCCATACACTGAAGGAGAACTACACCGAACTCAATCAACACATTGACAATGCAAAGAACTGGTACAAGAGTGCTTTTGGGATTGCCGTGGTAAGCAGTGACGCCCTTTTGCCGTATCCTTCCCGGGAGGACACGGAGGAGCGGACAGGGTTACTGTCATCCTCGACGGACCCCACCCATACCACCGATACCACAGAAAGGGAATCCCGAGACGTTATTTCAGCCCGTGACGACGCCGCCTTCCAGCAGTTCTTTATCGCCGTGGAACAGAACGATGCGTTGATGGACGCGTCACTGGACCGTATCGCGGAAGGGGTACGACGGATTAAAGATAACGCGCTCTTCATACACGATGAACTAAACCATCAGAGTGTATTACTGGATCAAGTAGAGGCGAATGTGGAACAGAATAGCCAGACGGTATCGTCGCTGAATAAAAAGTTAGGTCAAGCGCTGCGAGACCTGGAGGCGGAGAGTATGTGTAGTTATACGATTTGTTTCGTAGTACTCGTATTCGTCCTTTGCTACCTGCTTTACTTGATTTCAGTATAAATGAGGTAAACGTGTCGTCATATTATTATTCTTTTTGCACCGTTTTACTGTATTTTAGTGTTGGTTGAGTAGAAGTAGTTTTTGGTTCCTGCTCTTGCTTTATGTTTTGATTTGTCCACCACAGAGCTTCGCACAGTTATTTTATACTTATTTTATTGAACTTTGGTATAGATTGTGAGTGCTCGTCTGTTGTCCATCTAGTGATATACAAGGTTCCCTTTTTTCTCTCTCTCTCCTTTTTTATTTTTTATTATTTCTACTTCAAAACGTAGGTATAAATATTAAACTGTCCATTACTAGTTCTTTTTTTTTTTTAACTCCAATTGCTTTTTTTCCTTGCTGTGTTTTGTAACACATCAGGATTGCTTTTTATTATTAATATTATTATCATTTTAACTATTACGTGTAATTTTCAGGGAGAAAAATAAATTAAAAAGGAAAACCACTCTACGCACAATACTACGAAACATACATTGTTTCCTCTGTATTGTTGCTCTTAAATTTTGCTGTTCATAACTTATTATTATTTTTATTATTAACCTTTGGCGTTCCTTTCCGCTGAGAATATCTATTACACAAATAAACGAACAAACCGGCAGAAAGTCACCTCCACTACAACTAATAAAAAGTGCGTTGCTTTCTTCCCCGTACCACATCGACCTCCGCCTCTCACCCACTTTCTCAGTACTGTGCCTCGTACAGCAGGTTAGCCCGAAAGTCACGCTCCCGTTCCATGTTCTCCAGTCTTGGTCGTCTGCTGGACCTGAATAATCTAGATCAATCTAGCAGGGCGAATGATGTGGTGGTTATTCAGCACCACGACGGTAGTCTTCACAGCACCCCGTTCAACGTGCGGTTTGGAAAGATGAAGATGTGGTCGAGAGAAGATAAGATTGTGCAGCTGGAGGTGAACCACAAGCTCACACGGGCGGTGATGAAGCTGACGGCGGGGGGTGAAGCCTACTGGTTGGTCCCCAATTATAGCGCTTGGGAGCAAAAGGAGAAAGCTTCTGCCCCCGCCCCTCCTCCCCAGCAGCAGCAGACTACCGACACCGCCGTCCAAGGGGGCACCACGGACCCCGACCCACTCAAACCAGAAAAGGGCAAAGACAGTAACGCGGACCCGAAGAAAAAGAAGGTGGGGTTTGACGTGAATCCTACTCAATCAACGGAGCGAGAACGGGAGGAGGAGGAAACGCCGAATGACGACAATAATTTAATCGAGGCCGCACACGCCTTTACGCACAGTAAACGCCGTGTTTCACGAAAGTTGTTACCCACCGATAAGTTTTTGATGGAGCAGGCAGAGAAGGAAGGCATTGAAACCGTCGTTAACAATAAGAGTAACGCTGGACCTCCACCAGAGGAGGAAGAGGAGCAGGAGAAGATTGAGGAAGAGCTCCGAAAGGCAGAGGAAAAGTTAAAAGAGGAGGGAGAAGAGTTCTTGGTGAAGGATGCGGCGGTGGTAACGGAGGAGGAGCCCAAGGAAAAGGTGGAAAGCGAAGAGGAGGAGGACGAGGAAGACTACTACTACGCGGATGACGACGATAGTTACTTTTACCCTGTCGATATGGACGACTATCGAAAGCAGTACGGCGATGAGGCACTGTTGCAGAACTCTAGTTTTACTAGTGAGGTGCTCTATGAGGAGGACCACGGGGTACCACCGGGGGATGCACTGGAGCTGGGTTCGGTGGGTAGTGTGGATGAGATCCAACCCTCCCCTAAAGTAATGCCACCGCCTACCGGAGGCGAGCCTTATTTCGTCCGTAGTCTTCTTCCTACCGAGGAGGACCTCCAGAAGCTGAACCTCCAACCTGGCCACAATCACGTGCGGTATATTATTTGGAAGAACAACGCCGGTCCTTCCTCCACCAGTACGACCACCAACCCTAGCCACCCCACCACTAACAATAATAATACGATTGTCGGCTCTCCCTCTGAGGGACTTAGTAACTCTCGCTCCCCAGAGGAAGGCAGTGAGAACGAGAAGGCAAACACCCCTTCCACCACCACCGGAGGGGAAAGCCCTTCCCCCGGGGCGACGGACGACCACACTACTTCCGTAAAGTTTAACGCCTCCGAGGAGCACAGCGACTATGTCTGCATTACGAGCTCTATTTTCCTCTGGAGTGAGGACGATAAGATTATTATCAGTGATGTGGATGGGACAATCACCAAATCCGACTTGTGGGGTCACTATTACATTAATATCAACAGGGGGAATGACTGGACACACCCAGGGGTGTGCAGTTTGTTTCGGAAATGTGTAAGAAACGGATACAAAATTGTCTACCTCACCGCACGGAGTGTGACACAGATTAATCAAACCAAAGATTACCTCTTTAATCAAATTAACCAAGAAGAAAGTTCCTATTTCACCAAGGAGACACTGGCTTGTGAGAACAATAAAAAGACCAATCATAATAATAATAATAATAACGGGAAGGAAGGAAAGTCAAGGGAGGACGCCGGGAATCGAAGTAGCCTCCCTTTGGGGCCGGTGTTGACCGTACCTCAAAAGTTCTTCACCGCGCTCACCAAAGAGGTCACTAAACAGTCCCACATCTTTAAAATTGCCTGTCTCACCTCGCTGAAAAACTGTTTCCCTCCTTCCGTCAAGAAACCCTTTTTTGCTGGTTTCGGAAATCGTATTAACGACGTGATTAGCTATGACACGGTCAATATTTCCTATCACAAGATTTTTGTGATTGATGACAACTCTGTGCTGCATTGCTGTAAAGTCAAACACAGTTATAACGATTTAGCTCACCTTGTCAATGAGATCTTTCCCCCCATCGTCAAGAAGGATAACCCGCTCCTCCGTAATGCCAAAGCACAGGCCCCGCTGGTACGAACCGGCTCTACGGTGTCTTCCGTCTCCATCAGCAGTGATGAGGTCCCGCGGGGTACTTACGTCAAGAAGGACTTTTCACTCAATACATTCCACAGTTCCGCCAGCTCCGGCAGCAGCAGCGCCTCCTCCGCCTGTAGCTCTGAGGGTGGGGAGGACGAGAGAGGGTTAGGGAACCCCAGTACCAACAAGGTGACGTCAACGACGACTGGCAATGCCCAAACCAGTACTAACAAAAATACCTCTACTACTCCTACTCCTACTCCTACTACTACTACAGCTAGTATGCAGGTGGCGGTCGATAGTGATTTTCACTCGTTTAACTACTGGAAGAGTGATCCCTCTCAGTTGATTGAGAAGCCGGACCCACCAAAAAAGGAGGGAAAAGCGTCTCATTCGAAAAAAAAGGAGGAGAAGGCAGATCCAAGTGTCACAAGGCCTACGGTGGCGGTGGTAAGCACTCCCACAAGGAAGGAGCCAATCCGGGGTAACGCGTTTGGGCCGGTAGACACCGCTAAAGGAAAGGAAGAGGAGCCCAAGACTCCACCCCAGCAGAAAAAAGAAGGCAGTAAAGAAGGCCAATCCCCTCATCCTAAAGACCCTTCAGGGAAACCGACCTCCTCCTCTGCTAAAGCGAACTCCTCTACAAAGGGGGGTTTCTTCTCGTTCCACTTTGGGAGGAATAAAGGCCCTGCGAGTGGGCAGAAAGACGCGGCCTACTTTGAGGCGAGAAAGTTTACCCATCCAGACTATCTCCCTCTCACCCCTTTACCAGAGAGCACCACTAGCCCCGCTCCCCCGTCCTCGAAGGAGGCCGGTGGGTGGTTCTGGAAGAAAAACAACCCGTCCAAGTCCACCAACGAAAAGCGAAACAGCGGGTCGGAAAAGACCGATTCCAAGTAAAAAGCATCCTTGAACGCTCACCAGAGGAGGAAAAAAGGTTGGAAAAAAAAAAGAAGTGAGTTACTTTTTATATATATTTACCTCACCCGTCGTCACCATCATCAAAAAGGATGGTATTTCATGCTGAAGGATTTCTCATTTTTTTTTTATTAGTGCGGGTAAAATAATACACACACAAAAAAAATATATATATTTTACAATTAACGGTTGCACTATAGCATTAAGTGCGTACAAGGTTGTATGTATAAATGTAGTAAATACGTAGTGGTGTAGTGGTAGACGTTGATCCCTTTGCACTTTTTTTTCTCCTTCTCCACTGTGGGGCATAATGATGTTACAAACTTTTTCTTTTCCTCTTCCTTCTCTCTTTCTTTTTAGCACCTATATATATATATATATATACACACACACACACGCACACAACTTATATATATATATATAAACTAGCCGATCTACTTAGGATGCAGGTCGATGACGAGGTAGCGCCGACCCTCGCTACCATGGAGACACACTATCAAACGCTCCTCCGGGAATTACTTCCCTTACTGCACAAGAAGGACGACGAAGAGGAAGAAAATGCCATCTTTTCAGAGGAGTCGATAGCGCAGTACGAGGTGGAGCAACAAGGTAAGTTGTATTTATCGGCGGCATTCGTGCTCGCGCTTGGCCTTTACAGTTTAGACCGACTCAACGGAAATCCAGCGGGTCCCCAAGCGCTCTCCTCCACAAGCAGCGCTTCCAACGACACAGACCCGCAACTGGTGTTGAAGATTGAACGAATCACAGAGTATATTAAAAAACTAAAGGAAATCTCTCAGCTCCATCATCAACAGCAGCAGCAAAGTAGCGATCTTGCTAGTAAAGAGGCCAAGGAGGAGGACCCCATGTTTAAGTCGGTGAAACGGCCGAAGAGGGACACTAAAGTAGTAGGACGTCTGCTACAACACGTCCAGGAGCGTAACGAGGTATTGGGTAAAGGGGCCTCTTCTAAGGAAGCAGACGACGATAAAAAGAAGGAAACTACGGGAGAGAATGACGGAAAGCCGAAAAAGAAGAAGAGAAAAAGAGAGTCGTGATGGAGTATGAACAGTCTACTCAGAGGTTTCACAGGATCCAATAAAACATTAAAATAAAAAATAATATTCAGTACTTTTTCTAAGCTCGTTTTATTTTACTTGGTTTTGTTTTTCTCTAGTTTTCGTGTACGTCTCGTAACATTTATATAGACCTTTTCCGTTGTTCAATGTACTAGCATCTTTTTTTTTTTTTCCTTTCCCCTTTTTTACTAGCACCACTAGTACTCTTTTCTTCCTTAATCCGCTATTTGCAGCATTAGTTTCTCTTTTCGTTAATTTATAATATACACAGTATGAGTATTTAGTGTAACAGCGTAAACATTTTCATTTTAGCGTACTAACAAATAAATTCAAAAAGTTTTCTTTATACTACATTTTTTAGTTTAACCCCAATTTTTTTTTTACTGTAACATTAACTGTATTTTCATTGTTGTGTAGTTTCCTCCGTTTTATTGGGGGTTTCTGAATCACCTTTATGTCATCCACCTCTAGTACACCTAGTAGTTCGTCAGGAGGAAGCGCCTCTTCCCCACTCCGTGTGGTAGCGGGGGTATCGTTGGTAGCCTTTTCAGTAGGGATTGTGGTATGTCGGTGGACGGGTACGCCTTACCCCCTCTCTCTCCTTCTTCAAACCTATGACACGTGGACAGGACGCTCTCTCTCCCCACAGGGTTCCTCTCCTCCACCCTTTGCTGAGGGCGCGATACCCCACTGTGTGTCCTCCGGGGCAGTGCTGTCGGTACTCGTCCAGCTGCGGGACGGACCGTTTAAATTTAGAATACGCGACGCACGGGAGGTGGGGAGTGGGTTTCCGTATGACCTCTCCCCTCAAAAGAGGAGGCGAAGCCGCCGAGACAGCCCTGCAGCCGGGGCAGAATCGACCCCCTCTACCCCTCTTTTTCGATCCCCGGATCATGAAGTACTAACGGCGGACTGTAGGGGCGTGGGGGAGCCGAGGGAAAGAGATCACGCCAAACTGAATCACTATATCGTGGAGAATGTTTCGCTTCTCAAGTTATTGTTTTCCACATTTGGGTCAAAGGCATTTCTAACGAAGCGGATTGCCCTTCCTGAAGAGAGGCGCCCTCTCCCTACGACTCGGAATAACAAAGCCAAACATACCACCACCGACCCCTCCGCGGCGATTGGTAACGTTACTCGAAAGAATACGTTAACGAGCAGTAAACAAACCGACCACCACGTCCCGGCTAATGGGCGTAGTGACAACGGGGCTCGTCAGGACTCTCCGGTCACTCAGTATATTTTGGAGTGTAACGTGTCTTCCTCGTCGACCAGCGATACCACCTCCTCGACCGCGTCCTACAACAGCAGTGTGGTGTACGGTAGTGCCTCCAACACTTCTCAGGAGTTCCAGCGAGGCCCGGTGGAGGTGCCGTATGTCTCACAGGGGGATCCCCACATTCACCTCAGCAGCAGCAGCTCTTTGAGTTTTAACGAAGACTCTGGTGGTACCGGCCCGTTTCACCGAACTCCCCAACCACACGACAACAGTCAGACCAGCTCCCACCTTAGTCGGACGAGAGAGATGGATCAGAGAGGCGCTCACCCGCGCGTACTGAGTTTTACTTTATTTTCCGGCAACCCACCCCGTACCCCACCCAGCACACAGCCCAATAATATGAGCCTCTTTACCGAGTTCAGTCCCCCTATAGACAATAGCCCCCGTATTAGTTCTAAACGGTTAGTCGGTCCAGTCGGGCGTCTTCAGCGACGGGTTTCTCGAATCATGAGGCGGAGTCGGCGTGGGGTACTGTATGTTATCCGGGATGCTTTCTATCGGGGGTTTCTCTTGAGACTCTTCTCCTCAACGGTGAGCTGTCTACAGCGGCTGAAAACAAAAGTGATTCAAGCGGTGCACGCGGTGGGGTCGTGGGTGTCGTGGGACGGGGAGGAGAGCAGTGCGCGACGTGCCGAAAGGGAAGCCGCCAAGCTGTCCATCGATCCCAACTCCATCAATGAAACGGTGGAGGAGATTCTCAGCCCGTTACTCTATAAAGTAGACCAGAACAACCGAAAGGGGAACAGCTGTGTTTCTCCATCTTCCCTCGGGATAGCGGCCTCACGGCAAGACTCCACCGCTCCGCTGAAACCGTTACTACCAGTGCAGCCGACGGTGGCGGTGGTGAGAGTCCCGTTGGGCTACCTCGGGAATCCCACGGGCAGTAGCAACAGTAGCAACTCGCTGGACTGCTACTTGCAGCCGTTACTAAACGCGATTGGAGAGGATAGTATTTCAAGAGTAGAGGGGTTAATAGATATTTTTGTCGTGGAGGAGTTAAAGACGTCTGTGGTGAAGCAGAAGGAGGTGACCCGGAGGGACGGGGACTGTCCGACGGAGGATCCATCGTCGAATCCTCCGCAGGGACCGACGAGTAGGGAGGTGAGTCAGAACGGTAGTTGTACACCCCCTGTAGGCCCACTGGAGGATCCGTTGGTAAAGCAACCCTCTGCGGAGGTGGAAGGGGAGGCCAAGGCGGAAAGTGGTCACCGTAAATTGCGACTGACATTTGAGGTCTACCCAGCTCACACGTTTTATTTAATGCTGTACAAGAGTGCCATATTACAGCTAAAGGATACGATTGCGCTATCGGTGAGCCAAAGTATTACTCAAAAATATTTCTCTCCTCGTGCGAACGGCCCGGGGTCGTCTACGGCGGCGGAAGGACAATCCATCGGGGGAGATGGAGCCGTACACAACAATTCTTCGAGCTCCTTCATAGATCGGACGTACCGTTCACCCGTCCTCACGGCGGAGGAGGGGGGTGCACCTTATGTTTCCACCCTGTTATCCCCTACACTGAGGAAGGCGGAGCCACTGTGTGTGACGCCGCTACTCTCGCACTACAGTCCTCGCCAACACACTAGTAACCCCACCAGCAAAAATGCCAGTGTGCAGAGTAATACGTTTCGCTTCCCGGTTCAACCCCTCTCTTCTTACAACTCGGAGGATGTGGTGGTGGGTGGTGGGGAGCGTCTCCACTCCCCTGCCGCGTTGAGCTACTCCAATGCCTTTCCCAATCACACCACCAACGATCCCTCCAATATTGTTCTCCGTGTGCATGTGCTGGAGGATGCGGGGATGGAGGTGACGCAGAGCAGTCCGTTCGCCTCCCCGCTCTCTCCTTCCTATTTTCAACGGTTTGCCAGCCCGGATAATCTAAACAGCAGTAAAAGCTACTTTCGTCGAGCGTCAATGTCTTCTAAAGACTTTTCCAAGGTATCGTTCACGGACAAACACTTTTACATCCACGTTCTGCGCCGCGGTGGCGAGGACCTAGAGCACCGTTCGTTCGACACGCCTCGCCTACCCCGTGACGCGACCGCCTCCACCCGAGAAATGGCGTCCTTTTTTATGAGTGAGGAACCCGATGTACTGGAGCGGTCCTCTTTCCGGTTATACCACCAAGGCAAGTTCTCTGAGCCGGTCCTGCAGCGTATGGAACTATATCTACAGCGGTTAGCCCCTCGCCTGGAGCAACACCTCACCGAGGAGTTGGAGGCGTTCGTCCGTGTGTTGCAAAAGTCACATAGTGACAGCGCCGAACAGGAATCCGAGGGGACCTCCTCACGCTCCTTCTTTGGTAGAAGAGGCTCCTCGCTGTTTCCCTTTTCCAAAACTACGTCCCCAGTCCTCCGCATGAAGTCGGAAACGAAAACAGTCCTCACCCCTTTGTTGGCCGACGGTGCCGGCTTCGCCTCCTTCAGCGGCTTCCTCCCTTGTTTTTTGTTGGACTCTATTGTACGACGAGAGGCGATGCGGGAGACACTGTTGCGCTCCCTGAAGGATCACTCGCAGCGAATTCTCACCATCCCTCTACCCGACGCTCGCATCTACCGACAGCTTCCCCCCGCTGTACCCCGCTGTGTGTGCGCCTTCGCGTGGGGGTTCCCGATACTCTCTTTCACGCAAGAGCTCATTCGTCATCAACGCGACCTACGGAAGGTTTCCGCGTTTGTGGAGACACAGAAACAGTTAGCCCTGCAGCGGAAAGGACAACGTAAAGAGGCACGACGTCAAAAGCGACGGGGCAAGCAGAAGAACTCTAGCTTTACCCACCGACTCATGCGCCAGCTCTCTTCTCGTCTGGGCCGGAAGGAAAGTGGTGTCCTTGCACCGTCCTACAGTCAGCCTCCCCCCGCCCCCACTCCCTGCACCCCTTCTCCCTGGGAGGCCCAATTGGTCAACTCCTCCACTACCAGCCGTCCAGACCTCAGTCCCCCCGCTGGTACCCTCATTTCTACCCACGTCACCCGACCCTATGTCGAGGGAACCTACCGCGGTAAGGAGGGCAGTGCGGTGGGGGGCGGTGCGAACACCACCAACTTAAACATTAGCGACCACTTAAACGGTGTGGGGAATGGAAAATCGGTCGATCCGATTCATTTTAGTGATTCGAGTGACTCGGGAAACAGCTTCTGTAAAGCCAGTCCCTACCCCGTGTACAGCATGGAGTCGTCTGTGGCGTATGACAACAACCCGTTCAACATCCCTCACAACCCGAGTATTCACCGGCACACCAGCAGTGGCGTTACGGCCCACGTACCCGAGGGACGCCCTCTCAGCGACGCGGCACCTGTTGAGACGGAGGGGCCGGCACCCGAGACTCTGACCGCAACCACACGACCCACCGACTTGGTCCTTCAGCCTCTGTGGAGCCGAAAGGAGGCGGAACAGTATGAACAACAACTACACAACATCCTCAACAGTCAAGTGTTGGATGGTGGTATTACGTACTACTACAACTTTGCCGACGCCAGCGCCAACTTGTATAATGCTAGTATTCCACACCTGGAGGAAAACGACCGATGGAGTGACTTGTTTTACAACCCTGAACTCGACCCAATGCAGACCACCACCGATGGTAGTACAGTGTGCTTGGACACTAACACTACACACAGCTCCAACACGAACCTATTCGGTGACCCTAGCAGCAACGCCAGCAGTATCCCCACGACCTCGGGAAGTGGAAAAGGGGAAAAGAGTCTGCCGCGCCAGTACCAACAGAGTGACTCAGACGGGTCGGTGAGTAGTATGCGTCGAACGCTGAAAGCAAGTCAGTGGAGCGATGCCAACGAGGCAACGATTCCCTTTGTCAATAGTAACAGTCCCTCCCAGTTAACCAACCCCTCCCTGTTTGCTGAAACGGAGGAGGAGAGAGTGTTGCGGATGCTCAGTGAAGCAAGACAGCGTCGGAATACTCACTTTTACAGTCTATTTCGCCATCTTCATCAGTGCTACCTTCACACCATCACTCAACCTCATGTCACGAGGGATACGGTGTCGCCAGCGCACGGCACGGACGAAGCCCCGTTGGTGTTTGGGGGAGAGGGGAATCGGTGGAAGACACAGTTGCACTATGACAAGGGCCAGTTCGGTCTCTCCCCTTTGGAGGTGTTCTTGAGCTGTCGTTACTCCCGTCACGTGGCGTCAGAGGTGTATATTATGGATGTGGCGGCCTGCAAGGGAGATAACTACATCCCTTTTCGTCGTGTGGTGGACGAGGTAGCGGAACATGCGGTGCTGTACTACCACAACTACAGTCTAAAAGACTTTGTGGAAGAGTTGTCGAAAGTGTTTGGATTGGAGTACACCCCTCACACCCGCTGGGCAAAACAGTTATTGCAAAGTGATGTCAGCTCGACCCCCCCGCCCGTTTCTAGACCGGGTGGTACCGCACCGCCCACCCACTGCACGTCCCTTAACAGCTCTCCTATGGGTCAGGAGAATGAGGGCAGTCCGTGTCCCTCCAGTGTACAAACGTTTGCCTTTACGGCGCTACCAGAGGCGGCACTTTCAGCCGTCAAAGCGGCGGAGGAAGAGCGGTATAGCTCGTGCTCAGAAATGGGGGAAAACATTGACGAAGTATGTTCGTTTATAACCGACTTCGCGACGGAGCAGTGCCGGATAGACGAGGTGTTGTTTTGCGCCTCTCTCCCCCCTACCGATGGAGAGTCCAGTCCAGAGGAGAAACAGCTAATGCGGGAGCTCGAACACGTCAAGGAGTTTCTCGTGTTTCACCGCAATACTTTACTGTCCGCCACTCTGACTCCTACCGGGTCGAATAAACTGGAGGCCGTCTTTGGCGTACCGGCGACGGTGTTTCCCTTTTTAATGTGCGACCACCGCGCTGTTTCACTCGTTCACCAACTGTGTGGTACGTTACTGTCTCAATACGGAAAGAAACTAACGATTGAAAATTTCTCCAATTATCTCAAGGATGTGTACGCGCACGACCGACCAGAGGTGCCACGACACACCCCTCGTGTCTTCCGTATGTTGAATCGCAGCCGATGTGGATTTATCACCTATGAGGAGTTGTGTGGCTGGATGGCTCGAAAGCTCAGTTGTGGGGAAAACAAAAGGCCGGACATGCACCTTCACTCCACCCTCATGTCTCTCCGCCTTCCAATGCTTTTATTAAGCGATAAGAAATTTCAATGGAGTCAACTTCGGTGCACTTTATCCTCTCTCTCCGACGGTGACCGTGACTATTGACTGGCACACTCGAGTGGCCAAAGTATATTTACACTGTATTATAGAATCTAAACCAGTACGTAACCGTAGTACATTAGTTTATATGATGTGTTTTTTTTTTGTTTTTAACGTTTGGTGAAACTTCTCAACAATAAGTGGTGTTAGATTGACTACCTGTATGATTATAGATATATATATAAATACTTTTCACCCCCCCCTTACACACTTTTTTCCCTTTTCCATCTTTCCACGTGATATACCCAACCTGGAAAGCGAAAAAATAAACTAATATATAAAGAGAGAGTTATTATTTTCGACTTATATATATATATATATATGCCCCAGCTTGCCCCTCGAAACAAGGCGGAAGCCGATTGTGCGGAGGAGCTGAAGAAAAGATTCCCTCCCACCTGCGTCGATGAAGCGGATCGCGCCTTCCTGGTGGACTCTGAAGTGTACGTACGGTTTTCCAGAGCGAGGAAAGGAGATGTGGCGAAGGCGGCGGCGTTGTTGGAGAGCTGTATTGCCTGGAGAAAGGAGTACAAACCCTACGCCCTGACTCGTGAGGAGTTGGAGCCCATTATGAAGAAAGGGCTTACCACGACGGGTGGTTTCTGTAACGAAGGGCGACCCGTGCTCATTGTGCGACTGGGTCTGGAGAATGAGTTCCCCACTGATATGAGAGTCAAACAGCTGGTGTATCTGATGGAAGAGATACAGCGCAAAGGGTACGAGACGGCGACGTGGATTATTGATTTTACCCACCTGGGCGAGCGAAAGAAGAAGGATCCATATGTTCAAGAAACACGGAAACTCACCTCGCGTATAACGCAGGACTACTACCCCGAGAAACTGGGTAAAATGTACCTCTTCCACGGACCGTGGTACATCAACATGCTTATTACCCTCTCCAAACCTTTTGTGGACAGTAACACACGGCTGAAGGTGCACAAGTCGGGTAGTACGCTGGAGGAGCTCGCCGTGCATGTACGGACCGATCAGCTGCCAAAGTGTATGGGTGGGGTACTGGACGATAGTGGCCTAGTCAATCTGGATCACCTCCCCGCCTACTCGGAGGAATTGGTGAAGAGCGTATTGGATCAGTCGTACTTTAAAAGGGAAGTGGTGAAGGAGACCGCAAAGGCACCATCCACCACGGAGCCCGCGGAGGATACCCAAATCGAGGGAACGGAAAGTGCGAAAAATGTCAACGAAGAGGAGGGAAAACAATTATCGGAAAGTGAAGGGTTGACGTCAAGTCACCCTAACGGCTAGAACATTACGTTATACTTTACTTTACTCCCCTCCTTCTTTTTTCTCTAGTACGTTTCTGTTGTGGTGGTTGTTGTATATATATATGTATGGTAACTATCACCGCTGTCTGTATTTATAAACTCTATTGATTACGTTCGTAAATTATTATTACTATTATTAATTGGTTTTCATCAAAAGAGAACTTCGCTTCATTTTCTTTTTTCGTCCAACTCTTTATTAAGCTAACTTTTATCTAATTGTTCTTTTTTTTTTTTTCTTACCTGTTGTAGAAAATAAAAAATTGTTACACCTATCTTTGATACCTTTATGAAGTGTTTGGCTTCCTGTACCTTTATCCAAACTGTCTCCACCCTTGTTCCATTCACCTCTGCTCTATTATTAATTCTATTTTGACTTTTTCTCTTGGTAGTCTGAGGGGGAAAGAGTAGGACAAACCAATGATATGTTGGAATACGATTTGAGTGCTATTTTTCTACAATTCACTCTTAAAAATGTGCTGCAGCCTTTAACGGTGGACGATCATAGCGATCGTTTAATGTGGTATGACAATAGCGTTCATCTGAGAACCCCTTGGTTGGCGGAGCAGTTGTGGAATACCGAGGTGAATGGACCGATACACACCCCACAATGTGTACTACGTCTGCCACCGCTGCAAGCGGGAGATTGGACGTACAGCGGGTTAGTGGTGACGGTGCAAAGTTCAGGTCAAGTGAGTTTTATCGGTTCTCGAAGCTTAGACGATAGTCTTTTACTTGCCGAGCGAATCAAAGCGTTACTCGTGAAGGCATTAAACAGTGAAACGGAGGAGCAGAAGGCAGTGGAGGCGGCGTACCACGGGCTGCTGGCGGTGGTGCACCGGGAGGGTCACACGACAGAGAAGCACCAACGAAGAATTCAACTGAACCTCAACGATATACCCGCAACATCGGTGGGCTCTCTTCACACGAATATCGCCCTAAAGGCTGAGATTCTGATACGGGAGAAACAGTTCCTATTTGGGGAGTCCACGAGCCTTAAAAGGGGCCGTAAGCCCTCTGTGACGGTGCCAGTCACCGGCGACTCCCTCCAGCAATGGGCCCAACAGTACTTGGAGGGTTGCCTCGCAGGGAAAGGGAGTGACTTGGGCGACACTCCAATCCAAAAGGCCTTTATTCAAGAGCACCAAGCTTACACCCACCCTTTTCTCATCTCGTACCATGCCCGGCGGTTGCCAAGGAGAGAAGGGTTTCAGCTCAAGTTGCGCTGGCGATCGCGTACGGATGGGGGGGAGGGGAGGGAGGAGCCCTGGCGTGCCCCTAGTGCTAGTGTGATCCGTCTACCGAGTGTACTGCCTACCACTTTTGTGATGCCTAGTGCGGATGTTTTCTTTCTACAGTCAGAAATGCCTAACCTTGTAAAGCCTTCCTCTACACCAAAGGCAAAGGAGAAAAAGATGACCAATTTTGTAGAGGAAGATATTAGCGTTATCCTGTACCCTTCGGGAAAGATGCAAGTCGTGTCAAAGTCGGTGGAGTGTGTTGGTATTGTTGCAGAGCACATTATGGTACCTCTTTTGCTATTTAACGCCGTTGTATAATTTATCTGGTTTTTTGAAAACCTTAACTGTAGTGGTTAATTATTGAAAAGGAAGAAAAGAGAATGTAACCCGTTCAAATACTAGTGCTCTACATGTCTCTCGTCTTAGTATTCCTGTTGCTACTTCCCCCCTTTTTTTTTTATTCGGTATCCCTTTAGAGTAAAGTTGTTTTTTAAACTAAGAGTACAAACACATACGTTTTTTTTTTTTTAACTTTACACCTTTTTTTTCCCCCTTTATTTCACTCATAGAAAAAAACAAAAACAAAACAAAAACATTTGAATGGAGTTTAACGCAACAGCAGATAATTCTGCTCATAAGGACCCCAATATTACCAACCCTATTTGTGTTTCTGAACACGACTTCATAGAACCGGTGGCAACTAAGGCGAAGGCGTCCCCTCCGCTTCAGTACTGGAGAAGCGCCTCCACCGAGGCGACCTTTCCATTGGGGTTCACCCCTCCGAGAGAACGTTCTGCTGCTTCACCACTCGCTGCGGTGGGCTGCGCAGGGGCAGATCGTAGTGTATTCATCACACCCCCCGCCACCGCCGCCCTTCTTCCTCCCTCCTCTGTGAGTCAGTCCTCCGATAGCGACGGGTTCCACATCGCCACCGTAACGGAAAGGACCGCCCATCCAGCACCTCCCCCTGAAGGCCTTCATGACTTTAGACGGCTATTGAGCAGCACCGGTAGTGCCCCCGCACCGTGTCTCTCACTCTTTCAATCGAGTGAGGAGGGGGAGTTTGCGATGCAGCGAAATGAACTCTCCAGTGGAGACCGGTCGAACCTGCGCCCTCCAAGCCTTTCCCTCCACAACAGTCCACGGGATCCGGTGGCAACGGTGGAGGCGGTGCCACACGACTATTTCGCTCTTAATACTCCACTCTCCCCCTGCTGTAGCTCTACCGCCCCTCACTACGACGTCGTCACCAGCCCCACCTCGCCCTCCTCCGCCAACCGTCACTTTAAGCGTCCCAAAAAGAGTCTCGTCCGGCGGTGCCTCAGTAAGAACCTCCACTTGGAGCGTCATGCTCCTCACTCTCAAACCATGTCGATGGTACCCAGTTCCGTCGCCTCATCCGTCCCTAGTTTTCACGGCAGCTTCACCGGGGCACAGCTGGCAAAGACCCCGTCGTTTCCTAGCATGTGTGAGGCCGCTGAAGAAGAGGAGAGATATGGGGAACCCCTCTACGCCTCTGAAACCGTCCACCCCTCCACCACCCCCGTTCCTACCGCCTCCCCCCTTACCGTGTACTGTGCCTTTACCAGTCTTCCCGGCTGTCGTAGCTCCCAGGAAGATCACGCGTTCCTCTACCCCGATGAAAAGGTGTCTTTGAGGGAGATGAAGGAGGAAATTAAACGAAACGATGAAAAGGCGACTTACGTGGATCGTGTCAAGGATGAACTTCGGTTTGCCGAGTTTGGGGTCTTCGACGGTCACAACGGGGACGCGGTTTCCTTCAAGGCTTCCTTATACTTTTTAGAGCATTTTCAGGTGGCTATGCAACGTCACTTTCAGGTCTACCTAGAGCGGGAGTTTCCGTCCTCTGACAGCGACACGGGGACGGGTGAAATTACACTTCCGCACCGCACTATAAGTAGTGCCCTGGTACAGTCCCTCCTTCATTTAGACGTCACACTGTTCGATCTGATAAAGGCTTCTCCTCAGCGGAGGGCGGGGGCGACGGCTTGTGTGGCCGTGTGTGCGCTTCCTCTGGAGGAGGAGGAGGAGGTGTGTACCCCCACAGCGGGTATATCGAGTACACCAGAGAATTCGAACAACTTTAGCGACGATGCCTCCGACAATAGTGAGGAGGAAAAGGAAGGCATAGACTATTTGCGGCTGTCGATCGCTAACTTGGGCGACAGTCGAGCCGTCATTGGCAACCTCCACAGCGGGGAAGTGTTACTGGAGACACGCGACCACCGGGCCGCCACCTACGCCGAGGAAAAGGATCGTATTCTGAGCAATAACGGCTTCGTCGAGTTTGAAAGAATCAACGGGGAACTGGAGGTGACGCGTGGGTTGGGCGATTACGCCTATAAAGGCACACCCGATACATGGTGGGGGGAGGAGTCGGGGAAGGGAAATATCATCAGCAATGTCGCTGATGTGTACGAAACTTTGGTACGGGAGGACGACTTTCTGCTAATCGCCAGCGATGGGGTGTGGGACCGTATATCCTCCGAGAGGGCAATAGAGATGATTGCGAGAGAGTTGAATGGGGAACCAACTGGGAAACCACCCAGTCCTTGTCCTGCCCCCGCGATCGACCTTCCAGCAGAGCAGCCAGAAGGATTGACCCCCAGTGCGTCGGCAGCGCGCGAGGAGCCCTCCCAACCCACCACCATCGAGCCCGCCGCGTATCCTTGGACCATGATTAGAGAGGAGTGCACTACACCGCGCGATAGTGGTAAAGTGGATTCCGTCGAACTGTACCCTTGTGAAGCCTTAACCACACCACGACTGGCTTACCAGTCGGGTACCGTCTCCTCCACTCCTCAGTGCCCTTCTCGTATCAGCTCCGCCACGCCTGTTATGCACCGTTGTCGCCCCGACGAGGGTACCGAGACACCCCCCAGAGTTCGCCCCAATCGCTTTGCGAGTACCCCCATCATTCCTTCTCTCCCTCTAGACTCCCTCTCCCCTCCCCCGGCTGGATCGGTGTCTCCCCCTGATACACCAGGCCGAGGTAGACTACAACGGGCAGTGAATCGGTTAGCATCTTTTGTACTACACGAAATGGCCAGCTCCGATAACGTTACAATTATTGTAACCGTTTTTCAAAGAGCCCAGGTGAACGGGAAGGCGGTTGTGCGACCGTCGTCGATCACTTATAATAAAACCGAAGAGTAGTCTTCATTGTTATTATTTTAATTTTTTTTTTTCCCGTTCCCGTTGACATTGAAAAAACAACAACGTAGGAACATTTTCATAGAGTGAAGACGAGCACAGTAGGATAGTGCTGTGTTACTGGTTCTTTTTTTTTTTTTACGATTTGTGTTACTCAGATGTGTACTACTAACAAAAAAATAAAATGTTTCTCTTTCCGTTGATTATTTTCTGAGCGTCGGTTTAAACGGTGTGTTTCCTTCCGTGCTTCACGTATTTTCTTCCCTCTATTGTTTTACTCTTTAATTTATCTTTTACTGGTAATTTGACTGTGTATTGTTCCCCATAAAGTGTAGTAAAGACTCGAGTCGAATGATCTCCTCTGAAACCAGTGTGTGTGTTTTACTCGGTATCCTGACTGGTTTTGCTCTGGCTGTTATGTTTTCATTTATGACCGGTTCGCGTGGTGTGTTGAAGGTGGCGAAAAGTATCCCTCACGTAGCGTATTCTGGGGAGTGTAAGATGGTCTTAGTGGTCCGCAAAGATTTGAAAATGGGGGTTGGAAAGATCGCGGCTCAGTGTGCCCATGCGGCGGTAGCGGTCGTAGAGGAGTTGATGTTGCACAATCCAAAATACACCACCAAGGGAAACTCACAGTGGTGGTCGTGGTACTCCGCGTGGTCTACGATGGGGTGTACGAAGATTGCACTCCAGTGCCCGGACGAGGGCACCATGATGGATATCGCCTCCAAGGCAAAGAAAAGTGGAATACCCTACTACATTATTAGAGATGCGGGTCGAACACAAATTGCATCGGGTAGTAAAACAGTCGTTGCCGTCGGTCCTGCACCGGTAGACAAAGTAAATGAGCTTACTGGACACCTCAAGCTACTATAGTAAATCAACGAACTATCGACGGAAATATATACATATATATATAAAACTCTTCGTACACCAGTTTAAATACTATTTGTTTTAAAAAATTATTAAGTCTGCTGATTGTGTACTTTACTTTTTATTTTTCCCCATCCTTCTCTAAAAGTTTTTTTTTTTCGTAGTTTTATTTTCAAAGTCTTTCTTTATTTTTATTGTATTTCGACTTCTTATTTTTTTTTTTTTAAGAGTCAATAAAAAAAAAAAAAATAAGAAAAAAAGAGAGAGCATGACACAAAAATTGCTTCTTGCAGAGGCCCTAGACCTTTTACACCAATGTGAAGTCAAGGAGTACGATGTTGACCGTATAAAGGCGAGAGTGGGCAACGGAGCCAAGAACCCTACCGAAATTGTACGCTTATATAAAAACTACAACGATGTGTACCACGAGTACGTGCGTGGAGTTGAGATTTTAAACTATGTTCGTCGTTGCGCGTTGGACGACAAGGACCCGTCTAACAGCGCTTACAATCAAAATTTGGTTTCCTTCTGCCAGGGAAAGATGACGGCCTACATGGACCGCTGCGACAACGTGGTAAAGAAGGTGGACAACCTTCTCCTTCCAGTAGATCAGGTCGATTTGATCTCAATGGAGGGATTTGTGGCGGAGGAAACGGTGTACATTCAAGACGGTATGACGTACCCCATGACCCGTAAGGAGAGCAAACTCGCCAAAGAGTTCATGACGGTAGACGGTACGTATGTGCTAACGGTTAAAAACAGAGACAACTACACCCTCGCCTCCCCGACGGTCGATGTCAAATTAACCGTCACCCCTCAACGTGGCTCTGGGGCGGAACCCTCCCGCATCAGTCAAACGATTCCCTGTCAGTGTGCGTGGAGAAAGGTGATTGGGGTGGTGGGAACTACTACGGTTCAACTCGAAATCACATCGAACGGCATGCGGGATTCTCATGTGGATGTGTTATTTCAAAAGTGGTGCTCCGCGGAAGACATTGGCAATCGACCTCCCCCTACCGAGTACACGTTTGACTCTAACCTCAACACCGTCGTCGCTCCCAATCGGCAAATGCCGTCTAGTACCGGGTCCGCTGCTACCGGCAGCCCATGGGTGAATCAACTTCCCCCGCTCCCCGACGATGAACTCGCCACGTTAGCCAACTACAACGTTCCCAAAGACTCTCTTCCTCCTCGACCGACCACTGTAGCCAACACCCAACCCGACCCGTGGTCGGCGCTGGAGGGTCTGGATGTACCGTACCGAAACAACAACCAGCGCTCAGGAAGCGCGATATACAATGTACCGGAGCCGATTGAAGTCAACCCCAAAGGACTCACCTGCGAACAGCGCCTGCAGCGAGTGAATAACATGTTGGATGCGTGGCCTGGAGCGGGATGTGTGGCTGCGGCCCTCCCGATGGATAAACAAATGATCATTCAGCAAATTTACGCCCTTCCATTTCCAAGAGAGTTGAGCTAACTAAGACTTCATAGTTCTACAAAGGAGAGGGAGATAAAGAAAAAAAGAAAGTAAAGGAGGAGAAAAGACGGAAGAAATCAACCACAACCGGTTCAGCTGTATTTAAAACGAGCCTATAAAAACGTGTGAAGACGGCTCTAGTCATACAGTATCCGCAGAGAGCGTAGATTCCTTCGCAGATACAGTGAGGCGGGGAGCCGTCTTCCTAATAGTTCGTAAAAATACCGCTTGTGTCTAGGAATAGTTAGACCTCAAGACTCTTTTCCCCCTTTTTATTTATTTATTGCAGTGAGAGTTGTTCATACCGTTTTACGCGGTTGTAGTAGGCGAAGATACCTTAGTCATAAAAGTAAAAAAAAAAATACGAATTGTTTTCAAGAGAATGTCGTTCTTACTAGCGCGTGCTACAATTATTTATTTTGTTGCTAGGTAACCTTTTTTTCTTCTTTTTATTTTTTGCATACGTTCTTTTTGCAACTTCACTGTTCTAGTATAAGAAGAAAAGTCAATGAAAATATATATATATATATATATATATATACATATTTCTCTGTGCTAAATTGTTTCTAGTAAAACCATAAACAGGTGTCATTTTTGTGTTTTATATTATCGAACTTGTGTTCTTTTCCTTTACTTTGCTCTTTGTGCTTCTCTATTTTTTTAATTTTTTTCTAGAAGTACTTTTTTTTTTTATTTTTTTATCTCTAACGCCACCATGTTGAGAAGAACATCAAGGGTGTTCCTAGCGGTGGCGGTAGAGAATAAAAATAATGAAGTGAGTCCCTCTCACTCTTTGTTTCAACCCATCACGATCGGCCATATGAGTATCCCCAACCGTTTTGTAATGCAACCGCTCTACCTCAACATTGAAAGAGAGGTTACACTCTGGTCGGAAGATCACATGAACGCGATGGCGGCTTTTTACGCTGAGAGGGCCTACTACGGTGCAAAATTAATGGTAGTCGGTGGACTCGCTCCTTCTCTCGCAGGGTCGTGGTGTTCGCAGGGTATGGTGCTGAGTACGGTGGACGCGGCAAAGTCGCTACGGGTGGTGACAAGCGCGATTCACAGGGAGGGGGGCTATGTGCTGGCCCAGGCATTTCACGCGGGGCGGTCGGCACGTCGAGCCTTTTCCCTCTCCCCCACTTCAGCAGCCAGCCCCATTAAGCCACATGCTAAACACAAAACCATACGATTACCGTCTCTCCTCCTCAATTACGTCGTAAGTGAGTACCAACGCTTTGCACAGCTAGCAGAGGAGGCGGGGTTTGACGGGGTGGAGGTGGCGGTGAGTGAGGGCTCCTTGCTTCATAATTTCCTATCGAGCGCGGTGAACGATAGGGTAGACAATTTCGGTGGTTCATTAGAAAAGCGGTTGGAAATTATTTTCCGTGTGTTGGAGTCAATTAAGGATAAAGTGGGGGATCCGAAGAATTTTGTGGTGTCGGTGCGGCTGTGCTTGCACGATCTCCAACCCAACGGGACGCCGATGAGCGAAACTTTATTAGCAGCAGAGGCCATCGCGAACAGTGGGTATGTGGACTTGCTCAATACCAGTGTAGGGATGCACGACTCCCCCGTCCAGACGATGGGGTCTTTTGTCCCTCAGGGTACCTTTTCTCGGTGTTGTCAACTGGTGAAGGAGCGACTGAAGGAGTCCAACTGCACGGTACCGGTGATTGCCTCCCACCGTATCCACTCCGTCGCCGTAGCGGAGCGGTTGATAGAGAATGGGGTGTGTGATTTAGTGGGCATCGCGCGGCCGTTATTGGCCGATGCTCAGTTCATCCAAAAGGCAGAGGAGGGAAACACTAATGATATTGTGCCGTGTATCGCCTGTAACCATTGTGTGAACCGCCTGTACAAGCATCAGAGAATTACCTGTGCACTGAACCCAGCGTCCGGGTACGAGCTAGAACGGTATTGGCGGCCATCCAGTCACAAGAAACACATCGCGGTGGTAGGGGCGGGACCGGCTGGGATCACCTGTGCTCTTACTCTGTGGCGCCGAGGGCATGACGTGACGCTGTATGAAAAAAAAAAGTTTGTAGGGGGACAGCTCAATCTGGCCAAGATGGTTCCTGGCAAGGAGTCGTATCAGTCGGTGCTAGAGTACTGGACGAGACAGCTGCGCGAGTCTTCGATCAACGTTCAGCTGGAGGCGGAATTTAAACAAGAGGAGATGACCCGACAGCACAACTTTTTCCACGCAGTGGTGCTGTGCTCGGGCAGCTTACCGAAGCCCATCACCTCCCACAAGTACCCTGGGGCGTCGGAGAATAACCTGATCGTCTCGTTTGAGCGCATTCTCGATGGTACTGTAAAGGCAGGGAGGCGCGTGGTGGTGTTAGGCAACGGTTCCATAGCGCACGACGTCGCCTCCTTCCTTCTTCATGACCCGAGAGTGTCGCGCAGTGTGGATCTCTTCGTAGATGAATGGGGCGTGGACTTGGAGAAGGGTACTGTGGAGGAGTTCTCCGAGGAAAAGGCACCACGTAATAATCGGGAGGTGACGCTCTTTAATAAGTTTGCTTTTGATGCGGATCTCTCGAGAGGGACTGGTTGGTCGCAGAAAATGTGGATACGCCGTCACGGAGGATCCATTCTCAACTCCTGCTTCATTGACGCCATCACAAAATCGGGAGTGCACATTAGCGTGACGCCACCGATCAACAGGAGTTACTTTATACCGTGTGACACGATTGTCTGGTGTCTAGGCATGTTGCCTAACATAAGCGTCGGTACTTGGCTGTACGAATGGATGCATGACGGGGCAAAGAAGAGGGGGGAGATGATTGGAGATTTTAGTATCTACATGGCCGGTGCCTGTAGGGATGCCACGTCCACCGATGGTCGCGGCGAACAGGACTTGATACAAATCATTGGAGAAGGGTATGAGATTGGCCGGAAGGTGTAAGCCACCTATCCTACTCCCCTTTGCTTCCTTCACATAATAATAACAATAATAATAATATTATTGATAATAAATTAATAAATAATAATAATAAAAAAAGAAACGATTTTAGTGTTATTGTTGTTAATTAAACTACTTATATTGCTGTGGTATTTTTTTTTTTCGTTTCTGAGTTCGTTTACCTTGTTGGAGATTGTTGTTTGGGTTTTTGTTTCTTTACTACTACTACTACAACATCTCACTCCTTCTCCTTTCAACAAAGTTCAATCACTGGGTTAGAACTCCCCCCCTTTTCATTAATCTACTCCCAAACTGTTTTGCCAGCTGTAGTAAACTTCCAATGTGCGGTATTATTGGCTATGCCAATTTTAACCTGAACCTCTCTGTGAGAGAAATTATCCAAATGCTTCTCCACGGTCTGAGAAAGATGGAGTACCGTGGATACGACAGCGCGGGTATCTGTGTCGACCGGCACGCTAACCATATGGTCCCCCCTGGTGAGGGTGTCCGCATCACCTCCGACGCTGAAGATCCCAACTTTAGTGTCGTGCGAAGCGTTGGAAATATTGCTCAACTGGAAAAAAAAGTGTTCTCTGAGGATCTGCAACCCCCCATAGCGATGGAGGAGATGCGCAGTGACCACATTGGTATCGCGCACACCCGCTGGGCTACCCACGGAGAGGTCTGCGAGAAAAACTCTCATCCCCAGCGGAGTGAAAACGGCGCCTTCGTGGTAGTGCACAATGGCATCATGACGAATTACATGACCGTTAAGAAATTACTGGATTCGGTAGGCTATTCGTTTTACTCTGACACCGACACGGAAGTGATTAGTTCCCTTGCGGACTATCTGTTTCGAAAGGACCCGTCTCAGTCTTTCGTAGAACTTGCAGGGGAACTAACCCGTTTCGTCGAAGGGGCTTACGCGTTTTTGATCAAGAGTGTACACTTTCCGAATGAGCTGATCGCCTGCCGAAAGGGATCCCCTTTAGTGATTGGTGTGAAACAAATGGACAAGGACGGTAACTGGCGGCGCCAACACGCCTTCGAGGCCTACCTCCCCGACCGACCGACTCAATTCTTCTTTGCCTCCGATACCCTCGCCTTCGCCGAGTACACTAGCAACGTCATGTACCTGGAGGACGATGATTTTGTGCATTACAAAGAAGGACAGTTGCACTTTTACTCTAGCAAGGAGTTTGGGATGAAGGCTCCACGTGACTTTCATCAGCTGGAGTTGACCCTAGAAAGTTTATCAAAGGGAAATTATGAACACTTTATGCTAAAAGAAATTTTCGAGCAGGCCGATTCTGTAGTCAGCACGATGCGAGGGCGAGTGGACTTTTCGAAAAACTCTGCAAGACTGGGTGGATTCACCGAAGCCAATATACGAAATATTCTCAATTCTCGGCGTATTATTTTTATTTCATGCGGGACTTCGTTGAACAGTTGCTACGCCGTTCGCCCGTTGTGGGAGGAGCTCATTGATCTTCCCGTCACAGTCGACAACGCTTCCGACTTTATCGACCGCCTCCCTAGCATCCACCGTGACGACACGTGTATCTTTGTCTCCCAGTCCGGCGAGACGGCGGATACATTGATGGCGATGAAGCACTGTAAGGAAAGCGGGGCCCTCTGTATAGGCATCACGAATGTGGTGGGATCTAGTATCAGCCGCAGTACCGATTTCGGTGCCCATCTTAACGCCGGTGTCGAAGTTGGGGTTGCCTCTACTAAAGCGTACACCTCTCAAATTGTTTTGCTGTCCTTGATTGCGCTTTTACTGAGCAAGGACTCCGTTTCCCGAGCTAGCCGACGGGAGGCCATCTTTATCGCCCTTGCCGGTCTCTCCAAGATGATCGCCGATACCCTTCGAGACACCTCAGAAATAGTCAAACAGATAGCCAAAAAGTTAAAAGACTCCAAGTCCGTGTTGGTCCTTGGAAGGGGTTACGACTACTCTACGTGCATGGAGGGGGCACTAAAGATTAAGGAGCTGACCTATGTCCATACGGAGGGCATAAACTCGGGAGAGCTAAAACATGGACCTCTTGCCCTGGTCGATGAAAACATTCCGGTTATTGCTCTGTGTGTCAAGGATAAACATTTTGAAAAGTCAAAAACCGCCATTCAGCAAATCTTTGCGCGAAAGGGTAAAGTGATCGCCATCTCTACTACGGACGAAGACGACGAGCTAAATACCTCTACGGTCACTGTCGTAAAAGTGCCCTCCACTGTGGATTGTATACAGCCGATTATAAACGTACTTCCACTGCAATTACTCTCGTACTATATGGCCGTGGAACGGGGGAATAACGTGGACTGTCCAAGAAACTTGGCCAAGAGTGTAACTGTGCAGTAGTCCTTCTGAGGTGTTGTGCATCTGTATTTTGTTAAAACTACTTTTTCTCCGCAGTGGTACATTTTGTTGCTTCTGACCTGGGCTCTTTTCTTTTCATATATATAAATATAAATAATGTGGTGAAACGGATTGATTATCCTTGCTTGTCTTTCCCTGTTCACAGCAGTGTTATTGCACATTTAGTCTGTCTTACACTCTAACTTTTGTTTTGGTATATTTATTCCCTTCCTCCTAGTATTCCACAATAGCTTGAGTTACTCATGGATACCCACACGGACCCTTCTGCTAGTGTTGCGCTGTGGAACCACCAGTTGCCAGCAGATCGCGGACTGGACCCTTCCCATGACAGTCGAAAGCCTTCTTTTGGTTCAGAGAAGGAATATGCAAAGAAAGTGTCCGCTGTCGAAGTGGAAAACTATGCCCAGTCTTTGTTTACGCAATACCGACAGTTACCATTTGCTGCAATGGAGAAGCAACCCCCTTTCACGGTAGAGTTTTGCGTACAAAAAATTTGGGAACGGTTTTTTCGTCAACCTGTCGGAGGACAGAGGGGTTCCCACGTTTTTCCGAATTACCTCCCTTTTAGTATTAGGGAGGTCCCCACCCTGGAATACTTGACGACTATACAGTCGGCGATTACGAACAAGGTGATTTCCTGCATCGCCGTACGCCCTGTCGTCACGATACACGATATAGAGAGGGAACTGTGTGAGGAGTACCAAGTAAATCAATTCAGTGAGCTTGGGATTGCCGCCAGACTCCATCACCTTCCTATAGTACAGGTCTACTTTAAGGTCTCCCAAGACACGTGTGTCATGCCGGTAACGGGAGCTGTTGTCATCGACTATTTACTGTTTCACCCCGAAGCAGTCGCTTTACTTCAGTCCAGCTGTGACGCCGTGGATGTTGCGTATCACTTTAGTCGCTTCTACGGGGCACAGAATGGGAGGCACAACATCCGTGTACCAATGCTTGGCTTGCACATTCAAAACCTTTCGGCGTTTTTGACCTCACTAAGGTCCGAGATTGGACACCAACAACAGGTGCTACACAATGTGGTACACTCTGTCCCTCTGCGAGTGGCCAAAAATAAACAATTATACACACAACTAGTACAAGAGTTGGATTCCTGCCTTTCAGTACCCGATTCGGTCGAAAATGGGGATGTATCGGTGGTGGTTTCGCTTAGCGCCGAGGAGGCAAGCGCGTGCTCAGTCCCCTCACGTTTTTTTACCTCCGCAGACTCCCCGCGTGGTGGTCAAGCACTGCGGTTTGACTTACGACTCCCTGCAGGCTGCTCTGTGAGGGTTCACGACGCTGTACAAGAGAAGCGTCCCGGTAGTGAACCCGAGTCGCAAAGTAAGCTCCCCTCGCGACGGCACAGAACTGTCATTAACGACTCACTCCCCGTGTCGTCAACCGCATCGGGGGCCACCGGAGCGTTATCCTTTTTGCAACCCCAGGGTCTCCCTTCAGAGGAGGTCTCCTCTTCACCGAAGAGCCCCCTCTGTGTCCATAAGGAACCCGCTGTGCCGCTCGCATTCCCTAAAGCACCCCCACTTGAAGTGCTGTCTCAGTACGTCTCCCATCGTGTCACGAACGCTTTTGACGTCTTAAATGCACTATCGCGGTTGGAAATAGGTAGTTGTGTTTCGACGTCCTTGCTACGTATGGTGTTCTTCCATCTTGGCAGTCAACTCGAAACGGCAGAAGCTACTACGGTCGACAGGGTTCGTGAACTACTACGTATTCCATTACCTAGGGACGCGTTGGGGCTTGCGGAAAAGGACAATACTTTTATTGTAGGTGAACTGGCAGAGCCGCACACCGTGTGTTGGGAGATACCGTTTAGACTGTCTGTGGAAGGGGAGGAGCTCTTTAACCGTTCTCTAATAGGCCCGTACGTTGGGTTAAAGGCCCTTTTTTGCGATACGTTTCGTGTCTCCGAGTACCCCACGACTGCCTGTTGGCTCTCGTTTGTGGACCATTGCCGGGGGTTTATTTCACTTTCTGAAAAGACCGAACGACAAGTTCTACGTTTGCTTACCGTGTGTGTCGAGAGTGAGTTTGACGTACTGATCAAGTCTTCTAAAGACGCAGGGAGCCGTGACGTTCTGGTAGGTCTATTGGAGCGTTTACCCACTGATCTACCCTACCGGTATCTGTTCCCTTGTGGGGGTCGTTGGTGGCGTGGCGTGGACCGGTTATACTGCGCTGGAAGTGCCTTTTTTGGTCTACATGGGACGTATTTAAAGAGTGAAGAAAAAGGAGAACCTTTACGGGTAATGCAGTTTAACGGATTGGGTCCTTCTTTTGTAGTCGAGGCCGTCCTCCGAAGGGCGGGGGTGTGTCCTGTGGAGCGGTGTGTTCAGCCGTTTATTCTGCAGAGCGGGGAGCCCTCATTCGGGGATGTGTCGTTTTTCTACCGTCAGTTAGGGGTACTGCTTCCTTACGTTCAAAAATTCCTCGTGCACCACTGCCCCTCGCTCTACCAGCTGTCCCTTGAGGCCCTTCAACGAAGGTTGAGTTCTCTTTCGATCGTGAGCCGATCTAACCTTTCCCTGCGGTGGGTTTTACAAACGGATTTCAATATGACCTACAAGATGGACACCCCATTGCGTTGCGACTATGTCGAGGCGTTCAACACCCTCTACTTCGAGGATGGGATGCAGTTCACCAACTCTCTGAAAGCCTCCGCGGTGCTTCGTTTGGTGCTCCCCCTTAACCCACCCTACCAGGTACAGGACCGTCTAAGATATATGCTGGAGGCCGCGTTTACTGTGTTTTCGGGGCAGGAAATGAAAACCTTCTCCTCAGAGTTATCGGTGGAGGAAGAAAACGTTTTGAGAAGGCATTTAGAGGAGGGAATTGTCCGGTTCGGGGGTGAGAAACCGTTCGAGGAACCCCCAGCGCACGCTCCGCCTTTACCACCGCTTACCCTCTCTGCTCCACAGTCTTCGCGCTATCGGGACTGTTTCCCCAACGGCGCCGATGCGCTGCGCAGACCGAACTGGCAGCCAAAGAGAGACCACCGCGGGCACTCTTTTAATCCTTCCCTTCCAAAGGGCGTCGCCAGCGACCACCACCTCCCTCAGTGGGTGGACGACTTCATCACCCAGGCCGCAGACTGGACCAGTGATGCCTCTCCTTCATCCGATACCCCACAGACGGCCCCTACGGGTACGGAGGAGACAGAGGAGTTCATCACTATGAGCGGGGTCTCCGGAAAGCGAATGCGTGATACCAAGGACGATGAGAGCACCAATTACGCCAAAGCGGCGGAGCGGTATGTATACGAGGGTTTAAAACAGGAGTACGCCTCTGACCCCTCTGTGACCGTCGTCTGGACGAATGAAGCGACCGAGACGGGGACGCCCTATGATGTGGTGGTGTATCGACGTACTACTGCAGGGGAGCAATTGGTTTTGTTTTACATCGAGGTGAAGTCTACGGCGGCGGTAAGTAAGAAAAGCTTCGAATTAAGTATAAGGGAACTAATTATGAGCGCACGATTTGGGGAAAACTATAGGATTTACCGTGTGTTTAATGCGCAGGCGCTTCCCAATGTCTCCCGTGTAAAGCTTGTCGTTTACAAAGACTTGATGAATCTCTGGAGATCTAATCGACTGACCCTATCCGGCGAAATTCGCGCCGTCCCCACGTTTTAACTTTTAGACACACTAATAATTATAACTTTAACAGATAGGCCGCCGTTTTTAACGGAATTGTCGTGTGAAAAAGTATTAATCATCAGAGTATTCTAAGCGGAATACGCTTTTCTTGTACATTAGTAATCGAATCCAAGGTCCGCTCTGTTAGTGACGCATAGCTGTCTTTTTTTTTTCTCCTTGTTCTTCGTCACTTTTTCTTGAAATTAGTCTTAATTTTCTTATTTCCCCTTTCCTTGACCGTTTTATTTTCCACGATAATGTCCACCAGTAGTTTTCAAGTTACTTTCATTGGCTTCATTAATTATTAGTTTTTTTTTTTTCTTTCATTTCGTGCTTCTGTTACAAACAGTAGTAACTAGTCGTTAGTCCAACTCTTTTTATCTGTCCATCAATACTCACTCGTAGGTAAGCGTCTAAACATTACAAAGAGCCTTATTTCTTTCGAATTTAGATCTTAGTGTTCTACTTTTGGATTTCTTCTGTTGTTCTTTTTTTACTATCTTACCTATAGGGTCAAAAACAGCTCAAGCTTTGTAGTATTCTTTTTTTTTATTATTATTTTCGTCTTTCACTCCTTCTAAATGGGCTGTTTTAATAGTTCAGCAAAGGGTGGAAAAGGGGGAAAAGAAGAACTCTCTAAAAAAGGCGATAGTCGCGACAAAACAAAAAAGAACGATGCTACCCCTTCTCCCGCGGCGGCCCCCTCGAAACGGGAGAGTAACAACTCTAAGCCCAGTCGTAAGTCTAGCAAACTCGATAGAAAGGATTCAGCGGGATCCGTGGAAGGGGCGGAGGTGATGAAACAGCTGGGCGATGGTCTACTAGAGGGAGCCATGTTTGGCGTGGGTGTGCACGTGGGTAGAGAGGGTAATGTGGATCTGACGGGGAGAAATTTGGACTTTTTGGGGAACTCTTTAATTAAAATGATCAACGAAGACAACTTGGGCCGTTCCGCCAAGTCTCTTACCCTGACGAATAATCGTCTGTACACCATCGGAAAAGAAATTATGCTGTTACGAAATTTAGAAGAGATTGATATGACCAACAACAAGTTCACTACCCTCCCAGAGAGTCTCACACAGCTGAAAAAGTTGAAGAAAGTGGACATTAGTGGAAATCCCGTCAATCCTGCAGGTCTGTATGTATTGGGCCGGCTCCCCACGCTCACCACTCTGGCGATGAGGAATTGCAACTTGCAAGATGTCCCAGAGGTTATTTTACAGCTGGGCCCTAATTTGATTTGCTTGGATTTATCTGATAACCCGTCCATCCACATAAGCCAGTCCAACTTTGGTAAACTGAAGATTGAGGTCTTTAAGATTGCCAATTGCGGTTTAACTGGTCAAAATTTACCCGGTGGGGTCAAAGTGGTGCGTACGATTAAAGAGTTGGACATTTCACACAATGCTATCACCTTTGACGATGACAACGACAACTTTTTCGGCCGTCACATCCCCGACACGCTAAAGGAACTTCACATCCGTGGATTAGGATTAACCTCTGTTCCACAAGTGATTGCACGTTTGAAGCTTCTTAACGCGTTGGACCTGTCAGAGAACCCTATTGAAACCCTCGACGTGTTAGCGGGGCGACTCGTCAAGCGCATGTCAAAATTGAGCAATAGTAGCAATCTGGAGAACTCCGGGACCGATAGCAAGACCAAGCCTGCTGGTAACGACCGTATCCCTACTCGAGAGACCGACCCTCTCACGGAGGCGAAGGACGACGAGTCGGATGACCGCGGCAGTAACAGTAGTCGTGTGAGTATGAGTAAGGTGAGTAAAATTGGCATGATATCCTCCGTCGCCCAACCGGTCCCACTAAAGAAACTATACCTCCGTCAGTGCAACTTACGTACCGTGCCCAAATATTTTCACAAGATGACAAACTTGGAGTTCTTGGACCTCTCTGAGAACTACTACCTCGACGACCCCAACATGACGTTGTTTTCTCTCCAACGATTAAAGTCACTGAACATTACAGGATGTCCCTTCGCCGACGACCCGTCTACCGCGCGAAACGAATGGTTCGATATCGCCAAACTTTCCCTCTTACGGGACCTAAAGTGGGAGCGATGGAGAGTCTCACACAACATGAGTCCTTACCGCACCAAGATACCGATCGAGATATGTGGCATGCGTCTTCAAACGATTAACGAAGTGACCCTCCGACAAAACTTGTTTACCGGAAATACCATTACTACCGTGTCCAATTTGCTTAGAGACGGTTACTTTAAGGTGGACCTTTCGGTGGATGAAAGTGTGGTGTTTAGCTATTTTGAAGCGCTCAAAATTTTTAAACAGTGTAAAAAGTTCTTTTTCCCTGACGATTCCCCTCTGAAACACAAGTCTAACCATGGAGACAAGGAGGAGTCGGTGGTACACGGCAGGGATTTGGGTCAACTACATTTAAAAATTGCTATTAGTCGGTACATCTTTTTTCTAGCCGTACAAGCCGCGAACTATGAGGCCGTGATTATTCCCCCGCCGGACGTCATGCTACTTCACCACGCTCAGCTCATCATGGTACCTATCAAATACCGTACTGATTGTGAAGCGATTTGTGGGCGCATTTTGAACTGTAATTATAGGAATTTCTTCACGGAAGAAAAAAAGAATAGTTCTGCGGCAAAAACTACCATCGCGGCGAGTAAAAAGATATGGAACCTGATGGTTCGGTCGGCGCAGAAAAATTTAGAGTGGCTCCGCTATGACTTCTGGGAGCGCCGAATGAGGGGCACCGCCGCCTGCCCCACCAGCCCCCTCACCGCCCTCCCCACACAAGCGAGTGGTAACACAGCGGAGGAAGTGATTGCCCATGTCGATGAGCTCCGTAAGATTGATTCCTCCCACGATTTGAGTACGGTTCTTGACCCAGCAATTAGCTCTCATTTTGGGGATCAAGGAGCCGAGCTCTTTTTAGACTCTCTCATTTCCTTTTTCGACATTAATGACGAATTGTTGAAGCATGAGAAGGCGCTGGATTGCATCTCCTTGGACTGGAACCGCTACGTACAGTACCTTGCCCTCTATGCTCTCCGTGTGTCTGCCCACCGGGATGACTCTAGAATATTCGAACCCGCGTACGAAAGCGACCTCTTTGTTCCACAGGTACCGGGGCGGACGACTTCTCTTTTAGGACCCCATTACGACCTCATGAACAACGACAGCTTTTCGGATCCCTCCAAGTATCTTCCCCAGCCCGCGCAGTCTTCTTTTTACACGGACGGTAGTGAAAATTCCTCCATCACCGTCGCTAAACGGTCCGTCTCCACGATTAAGCGCGATAACAAACGACGAGAGGTGATGGAGGAGATGGCGGTCAACCCGGTCCCTACAATTGGTATTACCCTGCTCCTGTTTGTCCACCGGACCTTTCATGTCAAGTACTTTCAGACGCTCACCTTATTAGGCATCGAAGACCAGGACGTGCACTGGGAGAGTACCCAGAAGGCGGTAGAGGCCACCCAGTCGGCGTGGCAGTCCCTTTACGAGGAGGCGTATGTGAGGTTGGAAGAAAAAGGCGACTGTTTCGCGACCAAGGAGGGATCTAACCTACCCCTTATTCCAAGTACCCCCGTCGTAGAGCAACAGACACAGAAGAAGGAGTATGATAAAGACGCGGCTCCGGGGAAGAGTGCCTTAAAAACTGAAAAATCGAAAAAGGGTGCTGCGAAAAGAGTCACACTGTGTTGTGGTGATACTGAGAATGGTGTGTTCTAAACTCCCACCCCCACCAAAAAAGAAATAAAAAGGAAAGAAAAAAAGAAAAGAAAAAGAATGTAATTCGTTGTATATACTATGTTAGTGTTTTTTTTTTTTCAATTAACCATGTCATACTAAACCTTCAAGCGTTTACTTCCCCAAACCTAATTAGTGCAGTGACAATAAGGGCCCAGTGTATGGTTTAGAACCTCACGAAAGAAACTCCATTAAAACGTTTTTCTGGAAAACGGTAGTGGGGGTGGTTCTAAGAATTACATTAAGGCTTTTTTTCTTTTGTTAGTATTGTTGTTCTTTCAACAATTTTTATTGTTCAGCGTTACAGGTCATCAGTTTTTTTTTTTTTTTTTTTATGAGGTTAACTATTTGTTTTGCATAGAGAAAAAGTGTGTTCAATAGAGTTTATCTGGACTACTCCGTATGTACCTTTTCGACCCCTCCTTTTTTTTTTTCAACTCCTATTACTTATAGAAATTTTTTTTTCTTAATTATTGTAATCATGTCCTCCAAATTTAGTAGACCAAGTGACTATTCCTCTATGGATCCCTCTCAAGCCCACCATAGAAAAGAACTGGGAACTTCCGGTGACGGAGCAAAGCGGCCGTCCTCGAAAACCTCTAGAAAAAGCGGCACTCCTGTGAAAAAAGCGTCCACCCCTCACTCTGCTGGCTCCGTAGGAAGATCCAGTAAAAGGCTACCACCACCGCAAACCTCGACGGTTTCTCACCCCCTCAAAACTCACGTCACGAACGCTAAACAGGAATCTTCGGGTCGTCTTACCGCCACCCCATCCCCCGCCGCTCCCTCCGAAAAATCAATGGCTAGCTCGGCAGTGATTGGGGAAAATTTTCAACCCACCATGGCGAAGGTGACGTTTAACTTCCAAGGACAATATAGTTGTACCGCGGTGGCCCAGGAGTCCGCCTCTCTCTGGGCCGCAAATGAGAGTACAGGGTGTGTGGATATTTACAGTTGCATTACTGGACAACTGACTCTCTCTATCCCTTTTGACCGCGAACTGTTCGATGTACCCGATACGGAGTCTATACTCCCGGTGGCGCTGCAGCCCACTGGAGCTCACATGTGGGTCGGGTACTCTGACGGAAGGGTGTCGGTGTTTGACCATCTGGTCAACTCCGTCGTCTCCCACGGACACTTTCACACCACCCCTGTGGTCTGTTTTACGGTGTTCCCCGACGGGACCGTGGTGTCTGCTTCTAGGGATGGGGTGCTCGTACACTGGGACACGGAGACCAAGCGGTTCGAGGCGATGACACGGGCGTTGTCGGTCAACGATAATAGTGACGGCTCACTGACGTGTGTGACACACGCCCAGGCGCCTAATATAGTGTTTTGTGGCTACTCCTCCGGTCGCATCTACGCAGTGGACGTAAAGACGGGTAAGCACACCAACGACTTGAAGGGGCATACCAAAAGAGTCAACCACCTCACTGTGTGCGGGGATTACTTGTTTTCTTGTGCCGAGGACGGTGTGGTGGCGATCTGGAGTAACCGAATGGTAAAGGGATTGACCGGGACCTCCCAAAACGCACTGGGCGGCTGCAAACTCCTAAAGCGTATCGCTGTCACCCCTTGCGTCAAGTGCTTTTTGGCAGACGATTTACTACGCTGTTTATGGGTGATCTACGCGGACGGTTTGATGGAACGGTGGAGCACCAACGCGGATGACGACTTTGGCGTCGAGGAAGTGGTACGAGAGGGTCAGGTGATCACTCAAGGGTCGGCAGGACTGTCCCAGGAGGTGGTCTCGGCCCATAGTGTAGGAGCGGTGGACAGTCTTCAAATTCTAGCCCTTTCGAGTAATGGGATTAATAAAGTGTGGTACAGTCACAACAACTCTCTAGAAGAAAAAATGTCTCGTTCCATACAGCAACTCAACGAGGTGGTGACCAGTGATACTAACGACACCGCCGTCTGGAGGGAGCGAATGAGTTTGTTAAAACAGAAGGAAATAGAACGAAAGCAAAAGTATGTGGTCATACTCGGCCAACTAAGCGAACAACGAGTAATGCTACGCTATTTTGAGGCGTGGAAGCGCAAAGTGGCGTTTAATACGCTTCGAAAAAAGGCTGAAGTAATGTCAGATTTTATGGCGAGCCGTCAGCGGTATCACACCATAAGTGTCTATTTCTTCAAGTGGGCTACCTTTTACGATCTGCAACAAACACACCTCCGACGATACCTGTTGGCAAACACCCTCGCCGATGCAACAAAGCGAACCGAAACGGTTCGTTTGTTTTATGCGTGGCGTACTGTGATTCAGAGAAAACAGACCAAACGCCTCACCGACTCCACCCTAAAGGCAATGGTAAACTTGCTCGATCAGCAACTTTTGTCAGATTATTACCACAAGTGGGCCCTCGTGAGGAATAAATCCGCGTTAAAGGCAAAATGTAAAGACGAAGGGAAGGGTTTAGTGGAGCTTCTTCTCGGTAAAGCGTCACGAACGACCATGGCTCGGTGCTATGAAAAGTGGTGGAGCAAGGTACAGGAAAGAAAAAAAGAACAAGAGAATAAACTGGCGATTCAGCGCTACGCCGATGTGTATGCAAAAATGCTCCAAAAGATTCAAACTAGAACCTACCTTTATCGTTGGGTGAATTGGCTGAGTCGAAGATCGACTCTTTCCTCCTTGAACTCCATAGCCGTACTGAAAGCCCAGCAGCAAAACCAAAGCCTGCAATTACGCTACCTACGGTACTGGGTTTCTGCCTTGTACCAAACCCGTTTAGAAGGACACCAAAAGGAGATTGACTCTATTCAAGCCAAACTCAAGAGGGCTGAGGAGGAGAACGCCGACATCTTTGAGAGACTCCAGATGCAGAAACAAATAGCGGCTTTGACAGAGAAGATTGAATACACTGAAGTAGAGCTCAATAAGCAGCGAGAACGGACCGAACAGCTGCACCAGTCCATTGAAAAGGTAAAGGAAGAAATGAATTCACCCGATGCAAGGCCGACTTCTTCCACCGAGGACACGGCTCGCCGTGGAGTGATGACCACCTACGCGAGTTGGTTCTTCCAGCTGGTGGACCAGCAGCGATTGTCCCCTTCTATTCTGTCTCAGATGTCCGTAGAGGAGGCCAGTCGTCATGTATTTACACAACTGAAAGGAACGGTTCTGAACTTGTACACGGATATTGGTTTATTTAGGCAAATCAACGACAAAAGAAAGGCAGGGACATCCGCCGCGGCGTTGTTTTTGGAGAGCTTTGGGGAAATTAAACGTCTAGTCGTGTTAACCACCAATCCATCGAGTAAGCCCCTTTCAAGGAAGAGCAATCGCTGGCCGTTGTGCATGGAGGCGTTAGACTGTATCTCCCCACACCACTGGTCAACAGTGTTGTCTTCTATAAAAACGCTAGTGATTTCCTACGATTTACTAAAGTCGGAAGACTTGGATCATGTCAGTTCCACCTGCGGTGAGGTCGTGGCAAATGCGGATTGGATTTTCTTAATAGCCAGAGTGTGTTATATTAGTCGAAAACCAATTCTTCCCGTTAATAACCGGACTTAGACAATGACGAGTCTACATTTCTGTTCTGCAACTTCTTGTTATTGTTTTGTTTTTTAGATCGTTTTTTTTTTCTCTTTTTTTATCCCTTTTTGTTGAAGTGGTTACTCTCTACGAGAAAAGTAATATTTTGTTGCTATAAGAAACGGTGAATGTACTCTCTTTACTTGGTCTTCATTATTCAAAGACCCTTTTTTGCTCACCCTCTTTTTTTTTCCTTTTTTTTTTTCTGAAGGGTACAAGGTAAAAAATAGAAACAAAATGCTCTTCTTCTGCTTTGTGATATGCATTCCATTGGCTTTGTACAGTGCGGTATACTGCTTACAGGGCGGTACCGCTAGTGTGCTACACTACTTGATTGCTGGTGGATTTGGGTGGTTGTTAGGATTTTGCTTGTTTTTATTTCGAAGTAACTATCTTGCTGTTACGTATCTAGCGGAACGTTCGGAGCGCCGAAAGAGTCGGGTTGAAAATATAGGACGAGAATCCCCACTTTCACCGTCTGACGAGGCCACAAAGGGAAAGGAGTGGACCAACCGAACCGTGTCCGGCGTTGCTCCGTGCTTTCCTGCCCTTTTTTCACTTTGTTGCTTGTACTTGTCGTTATCACATGTTGTGTTGTTGTTCGTAAAGGTGATTTGGGATGTTCGGTCTGAGTAGATCGGTGATGCCGTCATACAGTCCACCTTTTTATTTTCTATCTTTTAACGGCTCTTGGTATTGTGCCGATGTTGGCGTATTGATTCTTTCACTTTGCCGCTGTTTTTTTTTTTTTTACTTTACTCTTACACTTCCCCCCCCTTTTTTTTTTTACCTTTAATACTACGGCAGAGTTTTCCCTCTATTAGACTTTTTATTAGAACCGCCGTTTCTATGACACGACTGCACCGTCGGTGGATCAACTACAAGGCAGGTAAAGAGTTAGACAGTTACTTTCGCTTACGGGCGTGGAATACAGCCCTCCGCGGGAACTTTGCCATCTCGACCGATTATCTTATCCGTTTGTTAAATCGTCATCGTAGTGATCCATTCGCGCTTCTACTCGGGGAACAGTGTGCGAGGGTAACACAGCAGAGTGTTTTGGAGGAAAAATGCCGTGATGCGTTGGAGCGATTAAAGACGATAAAGTCTGTATCCTCCGTGTACTCACTTCTAGACGAGGACGGTACTCCATCAAAGAACGAGTTAACTGCCTTTGTGGAAGAGCTCAAGGAAAAGGAGGGGGTGTCTTCGACCTCCCCTGCCGATGAAATGTTAGTGGTGAGGGAATCGAGTACCTCGGACGAGTTGAGTGCTGCGGTGAGTCGGTGTTCATCTCTTCAAGGTTCCCCACAGGCGTTGCTGCTGGAACCGGCTCACTCCGCCTACGGTCGTGGTCTTTATGCGAATAAACGTCTCCCCGCCCGTACTACTATTCTGGTGGAAAATCCTATTTTTGCGCAGCGGTACAACTCTCAGTACTGCGCCCATTGCCTTCGTTTTATACAAGATACAAACCATCCCTGTTCCTTTTGTGAAAGTGAGACCTACTGTAGCGAAGAGTGCCGTCAGCAAGCCTGGACGCAGTACCACGCGTGCTCCTGTCCCTCCCACAACAAAAAGTTCGAGGCGTGGTATCAAGGTATTAAAGCGACGCTAGACAGTGACAATCCTGCGACTGTGGAGGGGGTAAACTCCAGGGCAGCTCTGGCGTGTTTGTCGGTCGCTAAACTGTGCGCCCTGGCGACGTTAAAGCAGAGCTATCCTCTGTCGTTGCGAGGGGTAAGTTCCTTGCGGGGTATCGCGGAGTACGACCCGACGACGGCGTTGGCCGAGATTGGCGGCATGGCGGTTTCCCTCTCAGAGGCGTTTAATCAGCCACACCTGTACATGGAGGAGGTACTCTCTCTCTTTGCGCTAGTGCAGACGAATGAATTTCTGATGGACGGGGGGATGGCCGTGTACCAGTGCCTGAGCATGTTAAACCACAGTTGCGAACCCAACTGCACGATACTCGGCAACGGTAGCTTCAACCGTCAATTAGTGTCCCTGCGAGATATTCGAGAAGGCGAACAACTGTTTATTGACTACAACTCTTCCTTGACCTCTACTTTGAACTATGAGGAGCGAAAGGCGTTGTGTTCTCAGCGGCATTTTGAGTGCTACTGTGCTAAATGTATTCGCCGGGCGTGAGTGGATATTGTTTCACATAATAATAATTATTTTTTTCCTTTTTATTTTGTTTGTTATAGGGTTTACCTGTATTCACAATAATATCAACGGAATAGTTTGTGATGACTTTTTTTTTTTTTTTGGATCCCCCTCCTCCTCCTTTTCTTTAATTCTTTTTTCAGTGTGAAGAACCTTCAGCACAGTAGTCTATATATTTCTACTTGTGAAGCGGAAAATATGCGCCAATCTTTGTCTCTATTCTGTGGTCGGAGGTCATTAACAGACTATCTTCAAGTTTTGGAGAAGAAAATCCGAAATTCGAAAGGTTCCGACTTCAAAGGGGGGTCGTTCTGGGAAGAGGTGGCGGAGGCAAGCAAGTTGGCACATCAACTAAAGGAAACCGATTCGGTCTACACCGTCGTGCAAAGTATTCTGCTGCGTGGGGCTTCCCTTCCTCTTCCTATGTGGTCTGTGGTAGCGGGTCAACTGCTTCCCTATGCGGGTATAGAGTCCTCCGCTGTTCTACACTATCCAGGACTCTCCGATGAATCCATTCGACGCCGCAACCTTTTGACAGAGTCTAGTAAGTCGATCCACCTGTCTGGAGACCCGCGGAGCAACGGGTACTCGGTGGTGGTGTCTCGGGAAACGTTGCTTTTGACAGGGGGGACTGTGCCACTGAGTGCACGCACCCCATGCAGTGATGGACTTCTTTTTGCGTCCTTTCTAGACCACTTTACCACCTTTGTGGAACGAAAACTACAAGACGAGAGTACCAGTAGGGAAGAGCTGATCCAGACGGTGAACGATGTTGGGGAGGCCATCGCCGCGGGGATAGCCCTGAATCAATATTCCATTCAACCCCTTCTTTTATACGATTCCTTGACCAAGTTTTTGGATTGTTTTTTTAATCTAGTGTTGGGAGAGTCTGGAGAACGACAAGATCTTTTCTTGACGTTTATTTCTACCTTTTCCTTCAAGGTGTCACATAACGCGTTGGGTGCGCGGTTGGTGTTTGGCTTTCTTGACGAAAAGATTAAATCGTTGTCTCAGGAGCCTAGCGTGGAGGGAGAAAAGCTGGTGCTCAATATTATTAATACGACCGTCCCCTACTTTATAGACTACTACAACGCCCGACCGCGAGATTTTCCGGTGAGTAAAAGACTACAGCACCTTTATGAGGAATTAAGTGTGGTGTTCCAGAGAAATGCAAACCATAACAATGCACTGAATCTCAATGAATCAGAGGAAAGCCACATTGTCCTTCTCATAACCCTTGCCCTTTTACGTTCGCTTCGTATTGAAGTTACGGCCCCGGATGAATTTCTGCGAGTGAGTCTCCCCATTGTAGAGCGCTGCGCAGCCTCCCCCGAGGTGGAGGTGGAGATGATAAAGGGAAAAGTAGGACTGCTGGAGTACTTTACCCTGCAAGATACTGAGAAGGAAACCATCTACGAAGATCTCATGCGTTCCCTGCGTCACTTGGTGACCTTGCGGGATGCGGGCTCTCACACGGAGGAGGATACCATACAGTCCGCCCACATCACTGTCATTCGGGCCCTCTGCGCTTCTCAGCAACCCTCCCGTGTTCAAGACGCCTATGATATTGTTACCGCGCACAAGTACCATGGTCTGTCGGTTACCCAGGAAATTATTGCCCCACTTACCGATGTCCTCAGCAGAAAAGGTGACGGACGAGTATTTAATCTGGTGGACCTTTGTGTACTGTATAGCAATAATGAAATTAACAATGACATCATTAATCACCTGTTTCGGTGCTGTTTAGTTGCCGGGGACCACTACCGGGCCAAGTCACTGCTTCATCTATTCGAAGAAACTATTTCAGGGTTTCTACTAAAGTCCTCTGAAGAGGTACGACACAGTCTTCAGCGCTTAAAGGTCATCCCTCCAGACCCGCAACATTTATTTACGGAGGAGGAGGATAAGTTGGTGAAGGATGCCATGGGGATACCGTGGACACCCCCACAACCGTTGCCACGGTGAATTTTTCACAAATTTACACCCTAATACCAATTTTTTTCGTTTTTCATTGACGAAAGGATGAACGTGACTACTGACACCACAGTGAACTATCTTTTTCTTTTCCATATATATATATATTTTTCTTGTTCTCATCCTTTCTCTTACTTTCCCTCTTTCTCTCTCTCTCTCTCTCTCTTTCATTTTCATTTTAATCCTGTATAAGTACTCTAAAACAAAAACAAAAAAAGAATAAACTTTTTATAAAAAAAATAAAACCAGCCGGTAATGAGTGGAGACCCCAACGGCAGTAGGTGGTCCAAGTCGGATAATTTCGGTAAGGATCTGTTGAAGAAGTCTGGGTGGAGCGAGGGGCTCGGGGTAGGAAAGACCAAGGACGGCTTGACCACTCATGTTAAAGTTTCCAGGAAAGATGACGTACTGGGGCTTGGGTATACGGCCACGGTCCAGGAGACGTGGAGCACACAATCGGTAGGGTTTGCGGATGTACTCTCTCGGATTAAAAACTCCACCACCAAGAAACCGACCTCCACGGTGGACTCTGATGGGGAAGAAGGAGAGACAAAGGCTGTAGATTCTCCCACTTCCGCCTCTGCTGCCCCTACCGGAAGTCGTCACTATAACATGTACGCCAAAAGGAATGCGTTAAAGACGGAGCTGCTTCGTCAAGGGGACAAGAAAGAGCATCACAGAAACGAAATTTTAGGTAGTGCTAAGAAGCGAGAAAGAGAAAAGGCGGAAAGTAACGGCGAAAGCACTCTTCGTTCCCCACTGTTACTTCGTACCACGGTGAGGTACCCTAAACACGAGCCACAACCAAACACCAACGACGACGAAAAGCGCGTTACCATTACGAAGCCGTCTCCCAAACCGCCAAAGTGCACGGACACTCCCTTTCTAGCCGAGTAAACCGGATTCGGTCCTTCATCCTGACTTTTTACCCCCCCCTTTCACCGATTAAATTTACTTTATAATGATTCTTAATAATAAAAAAACACGTATCTTTAAGTTCCCACCAGGGTATCAACTGTAACAAAAGAGATTCGTCTTGTTTGCGCTCTATCTTTTTTTTTTTTTTGTTGTTGGAAATTATTTTTGTAATCATTTTTTTTCTTTTCTCGTTTGCTTCTGTGTTTCAAGAACCAAAGGATTTTCAATCTTCTTCTTATCAGTTCATTGTTTTGGACCTAAGAAGGGTATGAGTGAGAGGGTACAGGTGTTAGTGCGGGTTCGTCCCTTCCTGCCTACTGAAGAAGACCACACCAACGCCGTGGATGTTGTAAGCTCCTCCAAAGTAAAGGTAAAAGATAGAGTATTTAGTGTCGATCACGTCTACCCTGGCCCGACCACTACATCGACGATTTATCGGGAACACATTACTTCCATGGTGGATAGTTTTCTTCAAGGTTACAACTCAACAGCGATGGCGTATGGACAAACCGGGTCTGGCAAGACTCACACTATTGCTGGTATGATACCACTTCTCATAGATTCACTAGACCAACTGGGTGGCGGGATCCACGGGTTCCAGTTTCAGTACGTAGAGGTGTACGGGGACGTATTAAGAGATCTTTTCGCCCCCGACCCCTCCGCCACCGCCGGCGCCTTAAAGCTTTCCGAAGAGGCATCCCCTGACGGGGCGTCAGCCCGTGTGGTAATCTCTGGCGCCCGTGTGGTTCGAGTCACCCAAGTAAAGGATGCACTTCGTCTACTTGTTGCTGGGGCGGAACGGCGTGCCACGGCGTTTACTCGCATGAACGAAGACTCTAGTCGCAGCCATAGTATACTGATAGTCGAGTGTATTCGTCACCACGCAAAGTTTCACTTGGTTGACCTCGCAGGGTCGGAGCGGAATAAAAAGACACAAAATACTGGAGTGCGGTTGATGGAGAGTATAGCCATCAATACGGGTCTCCTTACCTTGGGTAATGTGATTCGCGCACTCTATCGCAACTCTGTAAACCCGGACGTTAAGAATCATGTGCCGTACCGAAATAGTAAACTCACCCGTCTCCTTCAAGATTCATTGGGTGGTGACTGTCGCACTCTTTTCATCGCCTGTGTTGCCCCGAACCACTATAATAGGGACGAGACCTTGCGAACACTCCAGTACTGTGCGCTCGCCCAACACATTGTGAACGAAGCACACCCCCACACGACACCAACGACAGTGGTCGCTCAGGGACAATTCACGGACGCGAACCTTTACGAGGAAATCTGCTCCTACTGTATCGCCCAGGAGGAGGCCTTGCAAACCTGTCAACACGACTTGAATGTGGCAGTGGATCGGTTAGCGGCGTGTGAGGCAGAGCTGCAAAAAGATGCTACCGTGTTTCAAACACACATTCGTGAAATTCAGCACTGGATCAGCTACAGCTCTTCGTTAGAGGAAAGGGTGAATGAACTGGAAGAGGAATTAAAGGAGAGTAGAAAATCGGAAAGTCGAACAGGAGGGGAGTTGACCTTACAATCTAGTGACCGAGAAGCTCAGTTGTTTCGGCTTACAAAAGAAACCTTGTTCTACCAAACACAGAATGCGGAATTAAAAAATAAGCTGAGTGCGGCGGTAGCTCTGTTAGATTCACAGAGACGGGAGTCTGCCTTACTGCGGGTGGAAATAAACAACATACACGAATTGCTCCGAAAACACTAAATTGTGGTGACACAATGCCTACATTTGGTGATTACTTTTTTTTTTTAATTTTTTTTTCTGTTTTTTTTTTGTTTACACACCTTCTGACTGCCTTCTACGTTTATCATCTTTATTATTATCATTCTTTTCTCTTCTCGTCTCTACTTTAAAAAAAGTTTTGGTTTAGAGAAAAAATGCCTCAGACAAGGAAAGGTCGGGAGGCCACCCCAAAGCCCACCACAGACTCCCTTCGCCGTCGTATTTCGCAGGCCGAGATGCAGTTGCGTGAAATGGAGGAGGAGGCAAAACGGTTCGCGGAGCAGCACAAACGGGAGGTGGAGGTGCTTCAAAACGAGAATCACCTCTACAAGGAGAAATTAGAGGATGTTCGGATGGAGGAGTGTTTGACCCCAGCGGAGTTCGAAGAGGTGCGGAAGCACAATGGCCACTCTAAACTATTGGGTGCAAACTCTTATAAATACCGTGTGGCGAAGGAGCAGATCGAAAGCAAGAGGGCGGAGTGTATTGAACAGGAGGCCAATTTGGTCTTTTTGCGGCAGCAACTGAACGATGCACGCCGGGCCCAACAGGCTCAGAAGCGAATGGTGATTGATGCAAAGATAAATGCCAATTCCCGCCTCTACTCCGCCCTCCAGATGAACGACGGCACCAAGGGTCAATTAAAGGGGTTGGAGTACCACATTGATAGAGAGCTGCTTCGGTTCAGTGAGATGGTGTCCGATGCAAAAGGACTTCGAGAGGCGATTGATGCACTGTTAATCACACAGACACGGTACGAAAGAAATTACAGAAAGCACGAAAATGAGCTGATGGAGAAGAAGAAGGAAATGTCGTTTTTAATAGAGGTGTGTAACTTGCTGTTTCAAGAGCGAGAACAACACTACAGGGAGCAGTCGTCGATGAAAAGCATTGAGGAGCAGGAGTTTAGTCAATACGAAGAAGCCTTCTCCGAGCTAACGGCGGTGTTGGAACAAGATGTGGCGTTGAAATCGGAGTACGAAACTCGTATGGCAGAGTTAAAAAAGTCGATACGAAACACGCGAACACAACGGTTAGAGCTAGAAAAGGAGAATGAATCCAAACAATTCTCCCAACGGATGCGACAGCGCTTGAGTCGTATAGACGACTCTGGAAGTGGCGACGAAGACTTGGAGAACGAGCCGGACAATGTTCAAGAGGAAACTCTAAGAGCCGAGTTGAACCACTACGAGACGATCATGACCACTTTAGGGGAGATTGTCGGGTCGGATCAAATGGAGGACGTCGTCCACTTTGCCGACCGTGTAGCCCACAAGCGCTTCGAGTGTTTTTCGGAGATCAATAGATTGAACGAGGAATCCAACGAGTTGGCGAAGAAGCGGAAAGAGTTGCTACAACTAAAGACCGGGGAAATGTCGAAGGAGAAGCAAAGTGCTATGAAAAGAATGGCCGAAATGCGGAAAGAATTGAGAGACTTGCAGTACAAAACTCTGGAGGAGGAATCCTTGTGCAGTAAGGACGATAGAATCTGGCAGCGCGTTTTAATGGAGTTGGAGAAAATGTTTGAGGGATTAAACTGTTCCCCAGAATCTTTACGACTAAAGACTGGCATGGAAAGTGTGTTACGCGCTACCGCCCCGACAGTGTTGCAGTTGATATCACAAAGATTGGAGGAGTACTTAATCGCTTATAATCGTAAAGTGCAAAGCGGGACCTCGTCGAAGCCTCAGAGTTCCAATGTAGCGAGTATTAACGCCGCCAAGGCGATTCTTCGGCGCCCCGATATCCACGCCAAAGGTTCGTCCTCGACGGCGGAAAGAATAATACAAAACACACCACTCCCCTACTCCGCAGACGACACAGGGGACGAGGTGGACGCCAGACCCCTCTCTAAAGAGGAAATGGATGAAATTGTTCGACGAAAGGGCGTGTCTGTATCATAGATAGATTTTTTTTAGGCCTCTTCGCCTTCTCCCCATTTGTTCAACCTTTTACTCTACGTTTGTAATTTTTTTTTTCTTTTGTTTTACTTCAAAGATGCACTTTGGTACTGAATAGAAAGATTTTCTAGAAAAATAATAATATGTAGCTTCTCCCTTTCAAAATCTCTCCTGGTTCACAACCCGTCAATTTTGTCTCGCTTTGGATGAGTTTTATCTGCACTGTTACCCCTTTCCCTACTCTTTTTTAAATAAGATATTCCACTTTTGTAAAGTTATTTTTTCAAACCTTCCATTTTTCATAAAGCCTTCATCATGCTGAGAAAGGCTGTTTTACTCTGTGTGGCACTCCTCTGCCTCGTTTCCTTCGTGGATGCCGGTGCATTGGACCTAAACCCTGACAACTTTCAAGAAGTCGTCGGTGATGCGAAGAAGAACGTCTTTGTGATGTTTTACGCCCCGTGGTGTGGTCACTGCAACAAGATGAAGCCCACCTGGGACGAGCTGGCGGAGGCGCACAAGGGAGACGCCGATGTTGTCATTGCCCGTATTGATGCGGACAAGCACAAGGATATTGCTCGTTCCTTCAGTGTCCAGGGATACCCCACTCTGAAGTTTTTTACCAAGAGCAACAAGAAGACTGGAGTGGAGTACGAAGGTGCCCGAAGCCTGACTGCTTTCGAGCAATTCATCGCGGAGAAGAAGGAATAAACGACGGCTTGATTTAGCAATAGTTCTGTGCACCTCTTCTTTTTTCCCTTTATCATTTTTTTTTTATTTCTCCTCTTTATTGACCCCTAATGCCCCCGTTTTCATATATCAATACACCTAATAAGAGTAGCAAAGGAAAAGTTAAGGGTCTAATATAAGTATTCTATCATTCAAGAACAAAGGCTATGTTTTCTTGAATCTGATTTGACTTTAAACCATTGAAGATGAAGGTGGGAAAATAAATCAAAACCACACTATTCCTACTAGATGAAATTATATAACTACGTCTCCTTTTTTTTTTTTCCTTCTCCTAGAAAATCAAGTGAGGACTTTTAATATACATATACGTATCATTATGCTGGAGGTTGACGTAGACAGAGTGCAGCAGGTTTCCAACCCCCAAAACTGGAGCAGTCCGCTTCTTCGACAGCGTCTGGCAGAGGGAGCAGAATTTAGGAATATATCCCTGTCATATGCTTCACAGATGCTGAAGGCGGAATCGGCGCGCCTCAATCCACAGTTGGCGGAAGACTTTAAATCCATCTTACGGGGGAACACCGTTTATATCCGCAATTTTATCTGTGAGGACACAAACTTGTCCCTCTACCACACCCTCAAAAAAGAGCTGGTGGAAGCGACAGGGGCCACCATGACGGGTTCGGGGGGTTTGATTGAATGGAGTAAACATCAAGTGTTTGACAACCCTTCCGATATCAGTCCCACCTTTAACGATATGATTGACATGCTGGCGGAATACTTTGACGTGGACGTTATGCTACTCGACTCAACTACTACCGTGACGGCACCCAGTGGAAGCCCCAGCACCACGACAGCCACGCTTACGGAGGGAGGGCGCTGCGGGAGGACTTTACGGTGGGTCTCACATTGGGTTCTAACCGACAGCTCCTTTTTATCCACGAGGCGTCGAAATTCGAGTTTAGTTTCCCTCAGACAAATGGCGATTGTTTTGCGTTTACTGGTGAAGTGAACCAACTGTTCACTCATGGGGTGCCCAAGGTTCGCACCCCTGTAGGGGACCGCTTCAGTATTATTGCTTGGGGTCGTCGGAGGTCTCTGAATGAACGTAATGGGGGTGTACCGAATCCTCTGTCCGGTATCTTGAAGGACAAAACTATCAACACCGTAGAGGACGCCGTGGAGGCGGCTAAAACTCTGGTGTCCACTAGTCACAGTCACAGTTCTACAGTAGACAAAACTGGAGAGCGGTCCGCAAAAAAGCGAAAAAATAGACTTCAGTGATTTTTCCTGATATCCATAGACTCTTTTTTTTTTTTTTAATTTCAGTTTCCTTTTTCACTTATTTCATTTTATCCATCATAGACCGTTTTTTTTTTTTTTGATATGACGATTTTTTTACCCCCTTTCTTTGCTTGTGGGGTTTAAATATTGTTGTGTTTGTCTCTCTTTTTTTCATTAATACTAGTTTCTCCTATGGATTCCATGGTGTCTTCCCGAGCTCTTGCGCGAGAGCGATTGGAGTATCTAAAAACGATTCTGACCTTTCCTGAAGATCCCAACTCTTTGTTCCAGCATCTTTACGACGAGGAGGTGGAAATGGGAAACTCCTCTGAAAACATGACCGGGGAGATTTCCCATTATATCGACCACACCTTATTGCGCAGTACCGCCACGCGGGCAGACATACAACAGCTGTGCAAAGAAGCCATTCAACATGGGTTCAGAGCGGTTTGCGTGAATGGGTGTCATGTATCACTGTGTAAAAAGGAGTTAGAGGGAAGTAAAGTAATGGTGGCAGCGGTTTGTAACTTCCCCCTTGGACAGTCTACTTCTGAGGACAAGAAGAGGGAGGCGGAGTCGCTTCTTTCTCTCGGAGTAGATGAAATCGACGTGGTCTTGAATGTGGGTTTGTTAAAGGATAAGGACTTCCCCGCCTTTTACGAGGATATTCTTTTAATTTCCGAATTACTAAAATCCCAGCAAAAGTGTTTAAAAGTTATCCTAGAAACATGTTTACTTACAAAAGAGGAAATTGTGGACGCTTGTATTATTTGTGCGATGTGTGGAGTGGGTTTTGTAAAGACCTCCACCGGATTTAGCACCGGCGGCGCCACGCTAACGGATGTGGCTCTTATGTCAGCAGTGGTGGGTCCTCTCTGTGCGGTAAAGGCGAGCGGCGGTATCCGAGACCGTGAGACCGCCCTCCAGTTTATTAAAGCAGGCGCCACCCGAATTGGGACCAGTTCAGGAATAGCTATTTGTGCCTAAGACAACAACAAACACCACCAAAAAAAATCAAAAAAAATCGGTCCCACCGTCATACTTTTTTTTTTTCTCATGTTTTATTTTATTTTTAGCAGTCTCAATGGGCTAAGCAGTGGAGAGGATTGGTTTCGTTTTTTACTCATGCAAATAGAAAGTATTGTCTAATTGGATAGTTATCTACTTCTTCTTTCGCCTCTTTGCGGCCCTTTTTTAGCGTTTCATGTTTTGTTTTTCTTTTTTGATATCTGATTTTAGTGATTGTTTGTGTGTGTGCTCAGTGATTAATTGAACTGAATGAAGCGCACTACAGAGCCGTGGAGTATAGAGAGGGGCAACTCCGTGGAAAGTGATACCTCTGTAAGACATTTAAAATTAAGGGTTGAGAGTTTAGAAGCGATGTGTACTCGTTACCGGGAGGACAATGCTCTTCTTTTGCAGGAAGTGAAGCGGTTAAAAAACGCTCAACCGTCCTCTGCGGGTGTAGTGGTGGATTCCTCCCTCTCTGGCAAGAGTGGCGAAATGGAAGAAGAGGAATTTATTAGTGCCATAGTTTCAGAGAGTGTCAAAATGATGCAAGCGTTGGATCTAGTAGGTGTCACAGCAGAAAGCGTACCCCACACCCACGCCAAGTGGGACACGTGCCGCTCTCTACTTTCCAAAAAGAGACGAGACTCTGATATCCGGCGGCTGGTGTTGGATGCCCTGCTGGCGGAGAAAGTAACAATGACCGAAATTATTAGTACACTCGCGCGGGAAAAGCAGTCCTTGGTTCTCCAAGTGGCAGAGAGCCGGCGCTCTATCGAAAGGAGTGAAGAAGTGGTGAATTCACGACTGTCGGAGCTCACCTCTCAGTACGAGGCAGAGATTGACAGTTTGCTGTCTACTATTGATGATTTGAAGGGGAAACTTTCCGGTTACCAAACCTCCCCATTTCATCTTCGACCTCCCACCATGGTCGCCGTCGCCTCGGAGGGGGTGCTGGACGAACCTCATCATTCTGGAGACGGGTTAGCCAAAAATGAGCCCTCTAATGGAAGTCTTCAGTTCCACGAGGTAGAAACTCAAACCGACGTCTCGCTAGAATTTGTGGAGGCGTGTAGAGAAAATATCAGTAACGACAGCGTTCGTACTTCTCGTCGTGAGAAGGAAAACGACCTCTTGGAGTTGCTAGTAAGGGAAATCCAGGTCCTCCGGGAAAACGCGCTGAGGACCTCTTCTTCTTTACAACTTTTGAGTGAGCAACGGCTGAGATTTTTGCGTTCAGTGAACAACTTTTCCACCTTTACCGAACGTTCTTCCATGTTTAAATCTTTGGGGGAGAATGCTGTGGACTTTTCCTTTTAATGCATTTGAAGTGTTATTCGATGGGGTAATTTGCCCTTTTACCCACCAAGTCCATTTTTGGGTATACTTTTTCGAAGAATTTTATTGTACTGAAAGACACAAGTACTGTGTTGGGATTTGTCTCTATTTGTTGCTCTCCTTCTTTTTTTTTTTTATTTATTTATTGCCTAAAGCCTACGGCTCAAATCCACCGACACAAGAAAACAATGCCTCGAACCTCGGACGACTCTGGACGCAATTCCCCTTTTACGCTCTCCACTACGAACAGTACTTCAACCGAGTCCCTCGGTCATTTAGGGGCTAAACGAAGGGAGAAAAATGTAAAGGATTTGCTCAACACTCTTCCCAGTAGCCCTAAAGACCTCCTCGTCCGGATGGAGCGTCAACGTGACGAGATACGCTTTCTACAAGAGGAAAACATCCGTTTAAAGACGAGGGAGTTGGAAGTGGCGAATCTCACGGTGAAACTGCAGCAACAGTTCTCGGCCACCCAGTCTCAGGTCAATACAATCAAAACACACATCCAACAACAACTTCACCAACCCATCACTGAGGAGGAATACCAGAAACTAGACGCGCTTCCAGAAAGCCAACGGGATTTGCTGGATACGATTAAAATAGGCATCTACCGTCAGATGGGGTCGCTACAGCTCAGCTACAATAGTGCGGTGAAGCGGGCTGCGGAGCTCAGCTCGCAAATGTCCACCTTGGAACAGGACAATCGCGATCTCACACTACAGAAGAATGAGCTCAAACAACAGATCCAATCTCTCAAAGAAAAGTGGGGGGAGCAGATGGGAAACCGAGAAAAGGACCAAACTATCATCGCGGAGTTGGAGGCCAAAAATAGAGAGCTGGAAAGCCGACTTCAGTCCTCGGGTTTCTCTCAGGAAGAGTTTCTAAAATCTCGTCTGACCGCTCAAGTAAAGACCGATGAGGTGGCCCGCCTGGCCGTTCGGCTTGAGCAATCCGAGTTGGACGTGGAGCGGTATAAAACGGCTGCGGAGTGTGTGGAGCAAAAGTTGGACATTTTGAAATCCGAGTATTACGAGACAAAGTTGCACTACAGTCAAAAGCAATCCGAACTAGAAGGCGCGTTACGATCGGCGAATGAAAAACTTCAACAACTGGCGGATCTCGAAATGGAGTCTCAACTATTCATCACTAATTACTCCAAGAATAGTGACACCGCTTCTTCTGCCGTGGACCTACTGGCCTGCCTCCCTCCCTCTAGAAAAGCTTCCGACTGCGTTTCTATCGCGAAGCGGTGTTTGCACCTCGAGAATAAAATTGCCCTTCTTGAACAAGAGTCTGTCACCAAGGATACACAGTTACAGCGACTCCAAGTTTCACTACAGGCGGCCCGTGACGCACTGCATAACAGTAATAATCCCTACGCAATGATTGAGAAAACCGTAGATGAGATCACCGCCGAAAATGAAATTTTAAAAGATAAAAATGAGAGTCTTTCACGGGACAACAAAGTCCTTTCCGAGAAACTTTCGGCAAGAATGTCTGACATAGAACTCCTCTGTAGACATCGAGGGGAATTAGTTCGAATCAAAAAGCTTCTCCAAAAGTTGGGGGTGCACGAAGGGCTGTTGCTAGAAGAAACGGAAGAAAAAGCGCCTCCCCCAGCACCGCTTCGGACACCTGCTCATGCCGGTCCTACTCCTACTCCTTGCCCACTTATAGAATTGTCTTCCTGAAAACAGCAGAAGCACTCAACAATCAAAATTAAATCATAGAGAAATGTTTAGGAGATTCTTAGTAGCGCTCTCACCCTTGTTTACAATTTTTTGTTTTCCCTTTCCCTTTTGTAAATTAAGGACTAACGTGTTGACACACACCAACTACTTGTCTACAGTATTCTAAGAGTAAACATCTTTCTACTCTTTGTTTTTCTTCTTTCACCTACTAGCTTTTCGAATCTTTTTGTCCTTTTTACTAATTATTCTTTTTTGAAGTTTATTCTCATTCTCATTTTAACGAAAACAATACCTCATTTTTTTTTTTTTTGTTTTCCTTATTTGTACACAATTGCTTGACTGACGGATGAGCGTAGAAGTTCGCACTGGAGGTCGACTTATTCCACCCCACCCGTATACGGCGTCCACCTTGGCTCGAAAGCGTTTCAATGAAAACACCACTACACTCGCCCTTACTTTGGGGCTGATTATACCCGGCTTGAATAACGTAAACCGTCAACTGGATGCGGCCCTTCACCTCGAGAAGGACCTTAAGGGAGACGAAATATTGGATGTGTTTCAGGAGGGTTTTCTGAAGGCTCTCCAGCAGTATGCGGACCGCACTGCACGACTTATTGTTCAAACTGGCCTAGCCTGTACTTTTATCCGATCCGAAAATCCGTATTTGAACTCGTTTGTGTTTCTATGGGATCTTTACCCCCGTCTTCACCGACGCTATGTAGAAAGCTTTTGCCAGCTGCTACATATTCCTCGCTTTGTTAGTACGCTGTTGGGCCCTGCCCCTTCTCCTACTGAAATGGAATTTTTAAACGCCCCTTGCAACCCGCTCGGCTCGATTGCCAACTCCCTGATGAGAAACTCTATTTATTTGGTGGCTGACGTAACGGTGGACGTCACACGTATTGCGTTGGACAAAAAGGTAAAGAATCGAGTCAGTGCTGCTCTGACGCAAATCGGGTGGCGCCTAACGGCGACGGTGAGTGGCGCGCTGGGTTCTGGCTTGGGTCGCGCTGTAGGGGGACAGTATGGGGAGTACTTGGGTGAAATAATTGGGTTTACTTATGGATTCACGGTGTTTAACATCATCCGGTCTCGTAAGGCGTCTCAAGAGAAGCGATCTTCACACCAAAAAACGGCATAGGCACTGCGGTTTCGGCGAGCACCATAGTTAAGAGAGAGAAAGAGAGGTGATTCGCCACTCAATTTTTTAAAAGTATTATAGTGATATAGGAAGGTTTATGGATAACGGGGTTTTTAGATTCTCCCTTCACCCCTGTGTGTTCACCTTTTTTTTTTTGTTTTCTACTTTATTTTGTTTTCCTCTGTTCAGGGTTAATATGTTACAGTTTTTTGTTTGTTTGTGCTCTCTGTGAACCAGTAGATGATGCTCCTTCTTTCTCCACTTTTCCCTTTTATCGATATAAGTGTCCTACACTTTTTGAGTGTCCAATGCAAAGCAAGAAGAAGGCTGGTCAGTGGAGGTCCACCACTCGTTTACCGCCTAAAGGTACCTTTTCCGTACTAGCTTCCTCTTCTCTGCTTGAAAAGACCCCAGTAAAGCCGGCAGCAACTTGTCAAAGGAAGGTGACGTCTCCTCAGAAGGAGGAGGTTGAGTGTTTCAGCAGTGCGTCGTCTAGTATTGGTTTCGAAAATGAGAAAACTACCTCTGTGAGCCGTTCCGAACCGCAACCATCGCCCACTACTAACACCCCTCCACTCGAAGAATCCATGCAAAAAAGCGAAAAGGAACCTTCTCCTGCTACCACCCTGGTTGCCTTCAAGGAACAGGAAATCACAGAAGAGGTGGCTGCTGCTGCTGAAGTAGTGGTTTCGGCAACCCGTAAAGACGACTTCCCCCTTCCCCCGGACGTACTGAAAGAACCAAATTCTAAGGAAAACTCCACCGACCTCGCCGTGAACACCCCTCCCGCTGCCGTGTCCAATCCCGAGAGGTCCAGTGTTAGGAACTTCAAGTCAAACAGTGTTGCCTCCACAGCTGTGGGGTCACCGAAAGGGTTTGAAAAATATGTCGAAAAGGGGCGCCTAAAGAGAAAGTCCCTGGCGACAGAAATGGAAGAAAAGGCACGTCGAGATTCGGTCTCACCGACGTTTCATCCGCAGATTACAGAAAAGGCCAAGCAGTGTCGTGCGGGCCGCAGTGCGTCGGTGGAGTTCCTTGAAAGTGCCTATGCGTGGGAAAGAGAGAAACAAGAACGGCTTCAAAGAAAGTCGGTGTTGGTCTCCGAAGCTGAACAGAAGGACATTGAATCGGCCGTGTTTCGAAATCGAATGTCTACCACCATTTTGGAGAAAAAGTCTGGTGGAAAAACCAAGAACGCTTTTCAACGGCTACTGCTAGATGAGGAAAAACGAAAGGAAAACCGAGAAGCGCTAGTGCAAAAGTATACTCCTTCTTTTCAGCCTGAGCTTACTGTGGACGCGTCTCCCTCGAAACGAGCACCGGTGGCCGTAGAAGACGCGGAACGGTTTTACGAAAGAATGATGGACGGGAGACGGAAGAGTATCGCCAAGATTGAGCAGTTTATTACGGAGGAGAAAGAAAAAGGCGGTGTTGCTAAGATCAAAAAAGAAGAATTTGAGTTGACTCTGGCGCGAATGCGGGAAAGGGAAGAAAGACGACAACAGCGGTTGGAACGGAAAAAGTTGGAAATGTTGGAGACCGAACAGCAGGCGTTGCGTCCCAGCCCTCAAATCAATAGGGATTCTGAGAAGCTCGCGGTGCGAGCGCGGAGTCGGCCGGCTAAAAAGGCGGTTCCGGAGAGTACAATGAGTGACACTACCTCCACGAGGAAAGGCAAAAAAGTTAACCTCAAGGCCTTTGAGCGACGACAACAAATATTGGAACAGAGACGAAAGGAGCGCACTGAACTTCTGATTCTAGAAAAGATGGCGTCGGAACTGGAAGAATGCACGTTTAAACCCGTGATTGTGCCCTTTCACGAGGACACAGAGTCCCTCTGGGACCGTCACGAAGAGGAGATGGATTCTGACGCGGAAGGTGTCGTGGGCGAAGCTGAGTTTGAGATATCCGATATGGACGACGACTTTTCCAAGCTGCAAGAGACGCTTATGGAGTGGGAAACGCTGGCAGTCCGTGCAACCAATAACTAAGTGGAGAAACGAGGGGAAGGGAAAAGGAAAAACCCTTTTTTTTATATAAATAACGTATCTGTCATGTTTTTGCTTAATTTTTTGTGTCACATGATTGTATTATGCTGTGTAGCTAGTATTAATACTGTTCTTTGTATGTATTTTATTTGGGTGTATAGGTGTCTTTATGAGTCTCTCTCTCTCTCTCTCTTTCTATCATTCTTCCTTTCCCCTAGTTGCTTCTTCTTGCTAGTATCTATCTATATATATATATATTGCCCCCGCTGGAGTGGCTATTTAGAGGTCCATGTTTTCCATCCTCCGTATCGGAGTTTGTGTGTTGTGCACCTTACTACTTGTCGTCGCTGCGGAGGAAAACAACGTTGGTTTTATAGGCGGAGGGTTTCATATGCAGTTTGCCCTTCCAGTTTCCCTGGAGGCGGGCCTTGTGACCGTGAACGGCACCTTGCCAGTGTCTTTTTTTATAGACATTACAGAAGCGGAGCAACTTTTTACGGTCTGGGATGGTGATAACGATGTGAGTGATCACTACACTCTGCGTATTGACTCGCAGTATTTCTTTGATATTGAAGCCCCGTCCTTTAAGATGAATTACTCCAACAACCCCGTAGTGATGCGGTTGGAGAAAAGGGACCACGTACCACTTTCTAAGAAGGGCGTCTTTCGGTTCCCGATACATGCCCGCTATGAAAATGTAGACACTGATTTATCGTTCTATTTGCGCAATTTTTTAACAGAAGAAAACGCCTATGTCCGGCGGTGCACAGGGCCGTTTGTGGTTAGCGACGAAACGGAGGTTGCTCGACACGAAGGAGAGTACTGTGTAAACATACCAGTAGGGGTATTGGGTGATTTGCGTGTGGTTTACCTTTCTCTTGTAACACTTCTTGTTCTAGGATCCATCTTTGTCGTTTTGTCCTTCTAATTATTCCTTTACTTCTATTAGCATCGGAGGACCTTGTAGAGAAGTGTTAAAATTTTGTTCACCTTTTTTTTCGCGTTTCATCCTTTTTCTATCTCCTTTTTTTTTTGTTTCCTTTTGGTGTTGTTTTTACTTCATTCGGATTACACTTTTTTTTTCTACCCTCTTCTTGTGAACTAGACTTTCGTTTTATTATTGTTTTTTTTATATATATCTTTAATATTTACTAAACTCTTTTTAAGGATTTTTCTTTTTCTCTACATCGCATTCTAAAGAGAGTTTTACTTCAAATGTTCCTCGTGAACTGGTTCCCCAGGGCGCGCTGCTTCGGTGCCACACTCTTTCTGTGCCTGATTTGTACTTTGGGCCTTGTGGCCCACGCGGAGACCCCAGTCCGTGTTTCCGGGTCGATTCCACTGAATCAGTCCTATTCAAAGTCGAACGTGGTTTATGATAATGCTGTTTTCCAAGTCTCCGGCATGAAGGGGTTGAAAAATCCTGTGGTTGTTACTCTGTGGTCCCCGAACATCACAGGAGGTGGTCTTAAAGTCAATGGCGTGGACGAGAAGAGCTACTCGGGTCTAAAACCGTTGAATTTCTCGGTGACCGGTGCTCTCGTTCTGGATTCCACCATGTACGCTACAAACTATGTCCCTGCGCGTACCAATTTGTCGATTTCGAGCACCATCGCACAGATGAAGTATGCCGCCGTATTGTTTAATCTAGAAGGGTTGATACCCCACAACTCGGTGATTGTTTATATTTTTCAAACCACAGCGATCTGGACATCTGGTACCGGCGATGTTCTCACTATAGCAGGTGGCCCTGTTATACTCTACAAAGCATACAGCGGGTTTTATCTACTGCGTACGCATGCTATCGGCGCGAGGAGCATGATGAGGTTGGCTAACCCATGCAGTTCGTGGCGCTACTGTGTTGACATGCACAACGGTTTATTGGCGATAGATTACGCCACCTGCGAGCGTTGCACGGGTGCTTTTTTTGAAGCGGGCGTTCACACTATTGCCAACTCCGCCAATGGTTTCTTTCGATTTCAAAATTGTACCCATAACACGGTCAATGGGGACCAACCCTTTTTTCGCTTTAACGCAAAAAACGACGAAGGGTTCCTCGTGTTTGGACCAAATGGGAATGTCATCTTGTCCGCTATTAAGACGGATGGCAACTTGTTTGAGCTCAGTGGAGATTATAATAGGTCTTGGTGTCGCTATAATTCTCAGTTTGTGATGCAGCATATCAATGCCAAGGGCTTGGGATTTGAAAAAGGTTTCTTCTATAAACGAGGCGACAATTGCGAGGTGTACCTCGGCAATATAACGTTTGGAAACGAAAACTACTTGACCGACCGCCAGAGGGCAGAGAAGGCACTGAATTTTACAATGATACTGGATGATTTTGGAAAGGTTACGGTAAGTAATCCCGGAAAGGAAGAGCACTACGACAAAACAGTGGTTGGCGGTTTCTCTCAGGCGTATTGCACGAGATATAACTACAATAGTAAGAATGCCCCGCCAGAATATATGCCCCCACAAAACGTAGTGGATGAATACAAGGCGAATGGTATCGAATTGGAGCGGTGGTATCGAGCCAAGTGCAACTGCAATGCAGGCAAATTCGAACCGTACTGTACAGATGTGTACGATCCACTTTTGTACCCGCAGGGTTACACGTTTGAAAAGCCAGAGTGTACCACCGATAGCGAATCGTGCGAGAGCTGTAAATGGGGTGAGTGGGATAAGTGTGACAAATGCAAACCCTTCTACGTTTTCGATGACAACGGTATTTGCGTTCCGACAAAGTGCAGGTGGCATACTGTGCCTATCTGTGAGGACGGCTCGGACCACACAGTGCAAGACTTCAACTGGAACAACGTGTTGACACCAAGAAGAAGTGTGCGAACCTACCACAGCACCGCGATAGGAAGCGCGATGAAAGGCGGCCTTTCTACAGGTGCCACGTTGGTATGCGGTGGGGCTGTGGCGCGTTTCTCCTCTCTACTACTGCTCCTTACTCTAATCCTCTGTTGCTGCAAGAGCTTCAAACGAATGCACGTCGTGTAACAGCAGGGCTACAACGCGGACGACGGAGCAGGAGTATGCGGACCGTGAAACTACGGCATTTAATGGGGACACAATGGTTCTTTTCCAGTCGTAGTGTTGACCTGACCAGGTACCAAGCCGAAAATCTCAAAAAGCGACACCAGCTTCATGGGATCATAATACTTTTGCCGACGACTCTTCCGTGACTCTGATTTATCAAACGAGCTAATCTCAAGACTTCACTGCAGAAGACAGTGACGACTACAAAACGAATATTTTTTTCCGTATTTTGATCAACAACAAAAACCACTTTTATCCATTTTTTGTGAAGATGTTCAACAACAAGGCGAGTGACGTTCTACAGTCCACCCCTTACTCCTCCCCCCCCCCGCCCCCCCCCCCCCCAATAAATAAAAAAACAAATAAACATATATATATATATACAGGTTACTTTATTGTTAGTGCATCCGAATCACAAAAAGTGAAGTGTGTGTAGTAGAATCATCGGAAAAATAGGTAGGATTCCATGACAGTCGTATTTCAGTAGAACAACAGAGTCAGGATGCGAAAACACCGGAGTTTCTCCCTAAAAAGGATTGGTTGCTCATAGGAAGTCCCTTTTAAGAGCGGAGTCGACAACAGTTAATATAGTGTTTCACTTAATTATTTGTGAGTTTAAATTAATAATAAAAAAAAAATAACAGCGAGGCATGTTTATATGCAGCAGAGAAAACATGTACTATGTCTGCGACCCTTTTTTTAACTATATATATTTTATTTTTACTCTTTTTCTTATATATAAATCTTTTCACTGATTTTTTTTTTTTAAAAGTAGAATTTAAAATGTTTGTGTTTCTCAAGTTCTGTTTTCATTTTTTAATTTCATTTTCATCTTCAATGTAGTAAATAGAATGGATCTTTTGTTGATTTTTTTTCTCTTTGTATTTGAACTCAAGTAATAATCAAAGCTGTGAATTTTTGTTACCTTTATTTCTCCTTTTGCTGTCTTTTTGATTATAGTTTTTTATTCAAGTTGTTTATTGCACCCAACGGAAAGGCTCCAATGAGAGGAGAATAGTATCTGTGATGGGACAGGTGTAGGGTGCACCCCATACCACTAGGGCAGAGAATATCCTCCCCCCCCTTTGTTGAGTGGGTCTGATCTTTTCGCAAAGTTTTTGGGTCCCTACTTGTTCCAGAAACACAACAAAGAGATTTACCAACTGGGTTCTGCTTCCACTTTGCATTGGAAGGTCCAATACTGTTAGTATCCTCTGTGAAACATGTCCAGGACTAATTAACCCGGTGTGGGAAGCTGTGTATGTGTGTTTTGGGGTGAAAGTGGATATCCTGTTGGGAACGTATGAATCTTCCAAAAGACACAAAAATGGTAGAAAGGGGTGAGTACGACAGTTATTTAATTGGCTGTTTTTTCCCCTTTGCCCATTCAATCAGGGAGGGCGATACTACATACTACATTGGGCCGTTTTCGAGGTACCCAACAGTGGGAATTACTTTCTTTCTTTTTTATTCTCTACTAACCAAAAAGGAGTTAGTTTTTAAGGTTTTTGATTTTCCGGACTTTCTTTTCGTGAAAAAGTATTTATTCCCCCCCCCTCTGTTCTTCCTGTTTTCTTTTTTAATTATCCTTTACAAAGTTCTTGTTCTTTTTAAACTACACCTGTGTGGAAGTTATCTAGTCGTTAAAGAGGGGGTTCACACTCTTTTTTTTTCTTTTTCTTTTAATGAAGTTACATCATTGCAGAATTACAGAATAAATAAAATGACCCCACGGAGAAGATTAAATTTTGTCACGAAGATCTTTCTCTACTCGGTTCTGTTGACCTGTTCATTGGTGCACTCTCAAACCACAAACCTGTACATCACGGAGAGTGAAGACTATGATGACCTGTCTTTTAATGTCTCTAGCTATCTTAACTTTGAGCTAACAGGAAGTAAGCGAGTAACGGTCCAGTTACGAGTAGTGTACAAATTTGGTGGAACATTTTTATCTTTTATTATGAATATTGGCCGTGCTAAATCGTATCCGCCACTCACTCTCTTTGTGTTGGATTTTACTCTAAAAGACTCATACGCTTGTATGTTCCACCCAGTTTCACCCAACACAATGATCAACTTTACGAGGGGCACTGCAATAGGTCTCTCTACCCAGCGTCCCTTTTGTGTTACACTTTCAATCGAAGCGTCTACAGGCTTTTCGCTTTATATGAGCGATTTCACCGGTACCTTTGCTCCCACACACCGGGGAGATTTAGCCAGTCTTGGTATATATAACTTATGGAGATTTAACCAGAAAACAGATCGAAGTACTACTGGGGCCTACCTGACTCGGTTGACCGCCAATAACGCTAACAGCCTTTTCACTCGGTCGAAAGCCGGAACCGAAGGAAACAATTCGGTCGGTACCGTACACGATGACACTGTGTCGGTGACCGACTCGATTTGCAACAACTGTGCTTTGGGCTTCTATCGGGACGAGACGAAGAACACCATCGAGAATGGACTGGTGAGACTACAGAACTGTTTTCAGGATAGTGGGGCTCCGTTGTATCAACCAATGAAAACAGATGAAGGTGAAGAGTACTTACAACTACTTGCTAATGGTAACCTTATCCTCTCCAATATAACAACAAAGGGTCCTCTTTTCAGCAACACACAAAACAACGACGGCAGTATATCCTCCACGGGCCGTGTGACACTCTTTGACATCACTGCCCAGTCTCTCTACCCAACGACCACTTCGGCTCAGCTGTTCTCGGCTGTTCCAGATGGTGCCCAATTGTACGTAGGACCAATGAAGCTTAACAAAAAGAACATACACCACGTTAGCCGACTACGAAAGCCTCAATCTACCCTTTACGCGAGTCACCGACATAGATCGGAAGGTACGGTTTGTGGCGGCAGGAAGGCCAAACGTGAACGAAGTCAGGGACAATTCCAACGTGAACGAGTTATCTGCCTCTCACTGCATTAATAACGGTTATACCAAAGTTGACTGGAGGTTGGATTCTAGTAGAAAAACCAAAAGGGCCATGTGCATCTGCAACCAGGATCGTTTTGTCCCTCTCTGTAGTACGACCTGGGATCCGCTGGGCGCTCACACAGAGACTGGACACCTCTACGTGGTGTGTGAGACTAGTAACCACTCTCTTGAGAGTGGTGAAGCTAAGTTCGGTACAGACCATACAACGGGGCCGCCCATTTGGCGCGCTGGTCGAGACCGTCACTCTGTGACTGGTACTGAACACCGTTCGCGACCCCTCGCTTTGGATTCAATTCCAAAAGACGTGGCGACGAAACACATAAACGCCGGTTATCACCGGGTTGTTTCGGTCTTAGCGCCGGGGTCGGTGCGGAAGTGTGAGCTATACACTCCGCGGCTTATTTGTAAGAATCGCCAGCCGGCCCCAGCTCTAGATTGGGGAGGAGAAAAAAAAAAAATCCGCTGGGCGAGTCGCTCTGCGGTGTTGGCAGCACTCTGTCGGAGTCTACTTACGAATGTGTGGAGTGCTCGGTGGATCACTGTAAGCAGTGCAACGAAGCTAATAAATGCGTGCGTTGTGAGAGTACGTACGTCATTGATGACCAAAACAAATGCACCATCCCCACTGCAAATTGTAAAGTTCCAGATAGCGGCAGTTCCACACAATGCTCTGTGTGTGAAGGTGGGTACTCTTTATCAGTGGGGAAGAGGTGCGTCCAAAGTATCGGCGATTGCAAGATATACACCGACTCTGGAGTTTGTACCTCCTGCCAAGGAACCCTTTCCCCCTCCCTTAGTGGTGCCTCTTGTGTGGACTGCACCACGGCTGGTTGTATAGTATGCCACGCTGACTCGAAATGTACTACTTATGAAACTAAATACTCTCTTGTGGATGACACATGTGTATCATGTAACCTGGAGAATTGTGTACGGTGTGAGGAACATAATCAATGTAAGGAGTGCGAAGACCGATTCAAGGTGAGTGGGGCAAAATGCGTGGAAAAGACCTGTGATAAACCCCCGTTGTACCTCCTGCACGACGCTCTCCGGCGATGAGGACGTCTGTTTGGGCTGCATCTCACCACATCAGCTGAACTCTTCTACCCGACAGTGTGACGCCTGTATCGATAATTACAAACTGGATGAGGATGATGTTTGTATCGAAAAGACGTG